>BMAW01047403.1:807267-869447 GCA_019974015.1 Nephila pilipes
AAAAAGTTACTTCTACTGGAAATCACAGAAAAATATAAAAAGAAAAAGATTAAAAAATATCACCAAAAATAAATGAAAAACACTTTTGAAGAATCCCAATAAAATATGGGAAAATACGACCAACAGTGTGGATTTTTATAATGGACAGGCTCAAATTTATACAAAAAATGTAATGAAAAATAATTACATAAATATATTACAATCATATTATGTACAACAATAGCTGACAGATGAATTTTTTTTATAATTCAAAAAAATCCTTTCTAAAAAAAGAAAAAAAAAAAAAAAAAAAAATTGAATTAAACATTTCACTGCAAGATTCTAAGAAAATGATAGTACACTTAAAAGTGCTTTTTTTTTTTTTAATACAAAAAATTCATGATCATGCCTTTCAAAAGTGTAATTTTTAAATCATATTTCATTACAAATAGTAAACATATCAATACAACTTTTTATATGTCAATGAAGTCCTTACATTAAATGGAGAACTAGGTATGACATCATAATATACTTAATTTTTTTTACATAAACTTGGAGGCAGCCTCTGTTCACGTGATCCTTAAAATGTACACAAGAGTTTAATTAAAGTTGCTAACTTGAATGACAATAATTTATACTTGCTTGTCTGTATTTTTTAAAATTGCAGTATTTTTTGTGATGTTTTGAGATACTTGATTTATTTCTTTTGTTAATTTATCTAGTTTCTTCTGAGCAGTACCATACTTCCCTTTGGTGATAGACATAATTTGTTCTTGTAATCTTTAAAAAAAAGGAAGGGAGGCACATATTATTCAAAAGTTACTATGTTATGAAATTAACAAAATTCATTTATTAACAAATAATATGATAACATACAGAGAAAATATGGATACAAAATCACAATAACTTTTTATAAGAAATTTTTTGCACTACAACAATATGCTTTGTTTTTAGTGTAAAAAGAGTTAAAAAAAAATATTATGACTTAAAAACAAAATTCTTTATTTACTTATTGATATTATAACATATTTTTCCACTTGAAAATTATGAAAAGTATTTGTTTCTATTTCACAAAAGCAGAAATATATTCATTGTGTTTACAATTATTTTTAGAGAAATTCCATGGTTATTTGAATATAAACTAAAGGATTGGTTTCATAAAAAAACTAAATTCTCTTTTCCCATTACATCTTAAAACAATCTACAAGATAAAGGGCGTTTTAAGATGAAATGGAATATATAGAAATAGAAAATTCATTAAAATTATAGAAATTCCTTAAAAAATTTTAAACTTTAAATTATAAGTTTATAACTCGGTAAAATCAAGCACACTAGTACTTAGTTACTTAATAGAAATCAAAATAGTAAATACTACAGGATGATAGTATTCACTGTTGCAATATTAATTAATTTGTTTAAACCTCAAAGTAGTAATATAATTTTAATACTCCATAATATAAAATATTTCAAGGAAAAAAATGGATTTAAAATTTTTAATTAAAAAAATTAAAGTTTAAAGATTTCGAATTGTTCTAACACATAAAGTAATTTTATAAGCAAGTAAATGATATAATCAACAACTTACTCTTTAACTGTATTTTCAATCTTCAATGCTCCACTTGTTGCAATGTTATGATCTGGAGGGAAAAAAAGTTTAAAATATTTAAACAGTATTTCTTATAATATGAGATGGAGAGGGGGGAGACTATTTATTTGAAAATAATTTAAAAATTCTATGAAAAATTGTGAGTTAACATAATTACTTCAATAAAGCATTTTACTAATGAATTTGAGCTTACAAAGTAATAAAGTTAATAAACCAATCACAACATTCAGTAACCAAATTGCTCTAATCACATGAAATATTAAAATCAAAAAAAAAAAATTACTTTTTTCATGGTGCTTGATTTTCGATTGTATTTCAGAGATCTGCTCTTTGTCTGGAGCAACTGAAATCACTTTCTTTTTCTGTAGCTCAATTTGTTGAGAAAGCATCTTTTCTCGTTCTTTAAAACCCTTTTAAAAATTAAAAGGAATAAAGAATGTTATGCTAATATATTTTTGCTATATTTCATATGCATACCCATAAATATAAACACAATGAAAAATTGTTTATAATGAAACTTAAAAATAATAATTATTACAAGACTGTTAGAATAACCTTTTATAACACAATATACGTTGTTAAAACCTTAGCAGAAAATAATTTAGTATTTTATTACAATGGATGTTAGCCGAGAAGAATAATTTTCAGAGCCAGTAACTTTAGAACCTTATAAATTCAAAGAATCCTATAGCAGTTAATGAATTTTTTATTCTCGATAGCTGGCCTTTGATAGATTTATTATATTAATTTAATTTTATAGCATTTAAAGTTTTTATTTTTTCCATGAATGTCTAAGACATCTTCCATTATTTTAACCTTTTTAAATCTTTAAGATACATAATTTAAAGAAATTCATTAGAAAAGTCAAAGATATTTTTTGAAAGCATTTTTAATTTGATTTTCAAAAACCATTAAATGGCTTCATTTAAAATTGTTTGATAATAAATCTTTAAAGATTCTGCCCAATAAACCTATAAGATAGTCATAAATTATTTCAGATATCCTTTATATTTTGAGAATAAAAAAAAATTGTACAAAGCTTTTCAAATTAGAATAGAATTTCATACTTAGAAACTTGTACAACAACAACAAAAAAAAAAAAAAAATTCTTTAAAAATATTATCCACTGATGAAAATAAAATACTCGACAGAACATTTGTTGTGTATTTAACGTTTAAACATATCAAAGATTTCAGTAAATAAATTTTATGATAAACTATGTAAGTTGCACCTCATAATTCAATTTAGATTTTTTCAAGGAATGTTGCAAAGCAGCTAGTTCTTTATTGCTATTTTCAATAGTATTCTTTAATTCTGCCTTATATTTCTTTATTTCTATCAACTCATTGTTGAAGTTTTCTATCTCTTCAGTAAGCTTGTCAATTTCTTTCTGCGAGAAACTATTATCCATAACAGTTTGACCCATGCGTCCTTTAAGGCACCTACCTCCACCACCACTCATTGTACCTGAGTAAGAAAAAAATATTAAAGAGAGAGAAAAAGCCTTTTAATGAAAATTATGAATAAAGAAATGTATAATTTTATTAATAATGATACAACAAACACAAATGATAAAAGTCCATTATCAATGCTTAAAAATATGGACCAAGTATAATATAATAGATAATAAAGTTTAAAGTCAGTCCTAAAGGAATTTGATTTGAGTATCATTAAAGTTCACCATAGAAACAGACTATAGATTATAATTTTCAGCACCAATCAATTGATGAGAACATCTCAAATGAAGCCTTTAACATCTTACTTCTAAGTCATGTTTAATAATAATAATATAAAACTAGATTTAGCATGTAGTACCATCTTTTAATTAATTGCAGATCTTGATTATGTTTGTAGTATCAGGATTCAAACTGACATTGCACTTGAAAAATTGTTAAGTAACAAACAATCCCAGGAAAAGTAATGGATTATACCAATTACAGAATGAAGTGTTATTTAAGATTTACATAGAATACTGGGAAAACAAATTCAAAATAAATTGAGCAATATTCATTTAGAAGCTGCTCTAGAATTTTAATTTCATTTGTGTTCATATAACGGCAGAATTACACAGTTCAAGTTCAAATGCATTTATTTTAAATGCTAATAAGGAATTTCTAGAATATCTTTTCTTTTGTGACAACTAATCAATATCTTAAGCCCTTTAATCACATTTGTATGAGTAATATAATTATCCTTAAAATTATATATATATATATATATGTATACATAAATATCGATATTTATTGCTTTTCTTACCTATCAACATTTAAAATATTACCTGATAAGTCAATGAGTTCTCCCTTGAGTGTCACAACTCTATGTCTAGAAGAACCTTTTAAGCCAACTCTAGTGGCTTGATCAAGATCATTTGCAACTAAAGTGTTTCCCAAAGCAAAATAAAACGCAGGTAGAACATTTTTGTCTTTCACAGTAATGAGGTCAAATAGTCGAGGTACAGATTCTGGACTGCATATGGATTATAGGAGAGAATATATGAATGTATATATATATGTATAAAAATCAAAACAAAAGAATATATCTGTAATTTTAAATTAACTATTACATTATTTAATTTTTTCAAATAGTAGTAGTAATTAAATAATTTATAATCTGCAATTTAAAAGAGAATATACTTAACTAAATGCATTTGTCAAACAAGAATTGTACACAAATGTTTTTCGCAAAATTGTTTAAAAATACATACGTAGATATCTTTTCCTTTACATATGGCTCCCATTTCTTCATCTGAAATGCAAAATGATGAATATTTTATTTTCATTCCAGCATATGAAAAGCCAGAGAATTTTATTTTATATATTTATAAAAGAGAAAAAGATAAATCAGCTACTAATAAGAATTTTAAAAATGTCTTTTTCATTATTTAAAACCAAAACAGTCATATTTTACCTATACAGTCACTTTAATAATTATTTAAAAAACAGCCATTTCCACCCTTTTTCAATCTGCATACCCTTAACAGTCTAGACAACTTTTTGTGAACTTCCAACCCTGAATTCCCCAGGCATCCCCATTCAATCTTTTTCATCCATTACAAATTCTGTAAATTTCTCAAAAAAAAAAAAAAAAAAAAAAAAGTGTTTGTTGTATAAAATTAAATGGTCTATTTTTTCACAAATAGTTTTTTTCAATTGCTCAAATTAAAGCAAACACTGGTAAAGAGAAAAATTAATGGCATATTTCAGTTAAATAACTAAGTTTCGAAAAATTAGGCTTCGAAGAGGAAAAATACTAACTCAAATGCAGAACTGAGGGTTTATTTTTTTATGCAAGTACATGCAGAAAACACCCATATAACAAGCTCCATGCTAGCATACTGCAATAAAAACATGGCCTTTTTAGAAAACTCACGTTACTTGTCACCACATTATGCTCTCAAACTGACTAGTTTCACCATTGAAGAACAAGTTCTTCAGATTAGTATCTCACGCAAGTTCTAGTGATTTCCTTTTTGAAAAATGATAATGAAGCCATTAAAAATAATCAGCAGAACTAGATTTCCACCAATCGCCCATTTCTGGCTATGAAAAATATTTTCCTTCCAAGTGCTCAATTATCTTATCACTGACTGTAAAATTTAGATCGGCTTACGACAAGAAATCACGAAGTGTTTTGATTATTTCAGGATGTTCTATTTTAATGCGCTTTACTTAAAAAATTAAGCCAGACAAGAATTCTGGATCCAAGATGTTGGAAACTTTGATTGCTTCATCAAGAATCTTTTGCAAAATTTAGAATAAAAATTTCGATGCAAAGCAGTGCCTGCTATAACAGCAACGAGTTTCATTTAAGGGGCCATTTTTGTCATACAAGCACAAAAGCCTGAATAGAAACCTTGAGTGGATTAACGTCCATTTGTTGCGAGTCCCATGCATTTTGACTGCTAAATTTTTTTTTCTCAATAAAATAATGATGAGTTGCTTCAAATACATAGGAGGGAAGGTCAATATTTCTAGTGAACACAGCCCCTTTTTCATTGATGAATTTGATAGGGGAATTAATATTACAACATCAGTAAGAAAGCTCTACTTATTTTAAAATTCTCTTTTGTTCTTCTATTAAATGGGTTATCACCATTATTGCTTTCTTAACTAATACTCTTAAAGGCCTCTTGCATACTGTTATATCACGAGTTGAGTAATAATGAACCTAAGTTTACAATATATTTTGAGCAATTATTGCAGATATGATACCACCATCATATTCCTTTTCATGTTAGTTACATTGACTAAGTTATTAACTATGCAAGATTTTTTGATATAGATGTAGTGTTGATTGCTCTCTCTGTATTTTTTTGTTAATTAGCCAATAATGATCAGTAAGATTAATGTTTGAGTAATTTTTTTTATTTTAGATAAAGTTTAATATTGTTTTACTTTGCTTTAAGTTAAGTTGTGACTTATTTTAGCATCTTAACCAGAACAGACCTCCCAGCAATGAGTATCCAAGGTTGGGAACTCGATTTAAATAAATATAAATTCTTAAAATTCATGTGATGGAAAAGGGCACACATTCAAATGAAAATTATATAAATCAGAAGCAGTGTATGTCACTTACCTTTTTTTTGTGAACATCCATTCCCATACATTACCTATCACTCAACTATATTTAAAATTTAAGATTTAATTTTTTCCCAACCATTTAAAAATCACAATGTAAAGAAAATTGGAACTAAATGGTATTCAAAAATATAGTTAAACCCTAATTGTTATTGTTTTCGTAGCAGAAAATTCTGAAAGAACAAAAAATAAATTTACCTGATCCAATGCAATGAAGGTGGCATACCCAAGATTGTCTTTTTTGAGCAATTCTACACATTCTTGAGCTGTACTGATGGTATCAGTCACTATGTGATCCAAAGCACCACAAGCAGTAGAGATAGCAACATCATACTTTGCATCAATGCCTCCTAGGTCACCCTAATAACCCCCAAAAAGCAAAATGATTAATAATGTAATTATGAAAATACTTGTTTTAACCCTTTGAGGGGAGGTATATAAAAAAAAAACACTAAATTTTCACTAATATTCCTCAGATAAGCATTAATAAAGTTAAAAGGACACACTATCAAGCAGTAAAATTAATTTTTATTTATTTCCCGATTTTTAAGACCTGGTATATATAATATACCATGATCCCTGTACGACATCTTATTTTTACACTTTCCGTTTTGTATTCCTTTGAAGATAAAATAAAATAAATATGTTCATAAAAAAATTACATTATCTTAGTTAATTTGGGAAATATTAGGATCACAAAACACTTTTGCATAAATTAGAGTTTTATGATGTTGTATTTTTATTTCTAAGAGCGATAATTTGTGTGAAAATATGTCAACTAATTTAAGAATAGCTATTTTATACATATATAATTTTCATAGTTTAATGATAAAACTATATTATAAATTTAATAAACCAAATTTAGTTGAAATGCATATACAAATTTAATTAAAAAATAAGGCATATTTTTTACTGCACAGACTGAAGTGAAATTTTCTTTCCCACTTGTTTCTGATAACTCTGATCCATCAGAAGGGAGCTCTTCAAACAAAGCAAGTTCTTTCTTTATCAAAAGTAATTATTTTAAAAATATATTTAAGAATATAAAATAAATATTTGAATTTATCTGAAATAATTAGTAACTATAATATGAAATCTGAAACAATCACGAGAAAAAAACAAAAACATGAATTCAATGAATGCTAGACAAAATTAAAACTCTGTTCGATGTATGATCTCAGTAAAAGTTCAAAAACCAGCCATCCATGATAACTGAATGTACTCAGAACATATTCTCCCACATGTAATGAACAGACATGTCCAACAAAACAAAAGGCTAGTCATTCTTACTCTGAATTATTTACAGGATGTTGGTGCCTAAATGCCAAGGACTCTGTTCTTCTTACAAAGTAGGTATCTCTTTTCTGTATTGTACCTTTTGTAATACCAATTGTCTGAATGATTTATATATCAGTTTACTTAGACCCTTTGATAAAGAGTACCACTAGAGACAAGGAGCTCCTATTCCTGTCCCTCTTTTGCCGGTAGCTTATCATTTATTTTTAAAAACAGCCATTTGTTGGGAACTTTCATTAGATTCAAAACAATAATTTTTATAATTATTCTGCCATCTAATTTAAGAAAAATAAAGTTAAAAGCTACCATTTGAAGATAAATGTGTGGGAAAAAAGCGTACTTTACCAAGATTTTTAAAGTGCTAAATATGTGGTATAAAAATATATCATTGCATCCAAAATGGTTAAAAAAAAAATCAAAACAAGTATTTAACAGCCCCAGAGCAAACTAGATCTTTCTTGTATTTATATAAGACTGATAGAACCAAATTTTAAAAATGTTTGCAAGATCCTCAAAAAATCTTTTTAAAAATGTGAACTCAATTGTTTTAGACTTTTAGTCTCAGATTACTATCTAAAGCAATTATGGATGTATAATTCTATGCACTATTTCAGATCTATACATTCTGTTGCATTTGCATCGGCACTTAGTAGAACAATATTTAAATTTAGAACTTCTTTTAAATGCTTGATGCTCGTATTCTTTGACCCGTAAAATATGATCTATGATTTTTAGGCAAATAAAATAACTCAAAAGAAGGATTATTCTCACTGAAATACAAATAACAATAAACTTTATTCGCTCGTCTTCACAAATTCTAACTACAAATACATTCTACAGAAATTCTATTTTTACAAGTTGAGTAGTTCGTAGCTTCTTCTCGCAAACGCGACACTCCCACCTTTTGAGTTTGTATCAGAAAACTCAAAATCCAAGATTTAGTCTCTGGACAGCCTTGACTTTATGTCCCCGTCTGGTAGTTTGGATAGGTTGAGTCATCCTACTTGTCTGGTCCATTTTCTTAGTTTGGGCACCACTAAAGAGGTAACAACTATTTTCTTTTTTCTGCATTTACAATACTCTTATCTGGAGATAAATCAGAGATAGGCCACAATTTCTTTTCGTCTTTTAACGAGGCAGGACCTTCCCACCATCTTCTAGCTAACAAAGTGTGTACCGAACAACCCCTAGAAGGCAAATCAGCTGGGTTTAAATTTCCTGGCACATGATTCCACTGACTTGGTTCACTATTAGTCCTTATTTCCTTCACTCTGTTCATCACAAATGTTGCCCACTGTTCATCATTTTTTATCCAATATAAACAATTCATGGAATCTGACCAATAATACACAAGTAGATAATCAAATTCCTTTAAATCTTCACATATGGTCTTGGCTAGTCTCACGCCAATACAACAACCTAAGAGTTCTAACCTTGAGATAGAAATATCTTTTAGAGGAGCTACTCTAGATCTTGCTCCCACCAAGTTACAAGTAACTCTTTGGTCATTTTCAACCCTCAAGAAAATGCAAGTAAAATATGCTTGTCGACTAGCATCACAAAATACATGTAAGCTATTTTTTGCATTTTTATCCACTTGAAGCCATCTTGACACTTCTAGTTCTTGTAACTTATGTAACTGTTCCACCCATTTATCAAATTTATGAATGATTTCTTCAGGCAAAATGTCATCCCAATTGGCTTTTATTTTCCAACTTTGTTGGAGCAATATCTTAGGAATTAATGTAATTGGGGCAGTAATGTCAATAGGATCAAATATTTTGTGACATTTAGATAGAATATATCTTTTTGTTACTTTTGTAGATTCATGTTTCATATCACAACTCATATCAATTTTTAAAGTGTCTTTTCTAATGTTCCACATAAGACCAAGAACTGGTATGTCTTGTAAAACAAGAAAAGCATTTTGTGATTTATAATCTCCCTTTGATGCTTTCAAAAGAGTTGTGTTGCCAGCCACGCAAATCAAATTTCCCTAGAGCCATGATTTCTTTTGATTCTTCAATAAACTTTATCAGTTCAGACCTATTTGCAACACTGGCCACACAGTTATCAACATACATTGACTTCTTTAGTAGTTGTGCTGTTGACTTATAATCGTCAGAAACTCTGTCTAAATGATAATCTAAAGTGGCACCCAAAAGAAATGGACTGGATTTAATGCCAAACACTACTCAACAATGTCTGTAAATTTTAACAATATTTGGGTCTCCATCTTGCCACCAAAGAAATCGTAGATAATTCTTGTCATTGTCATTCAAACCAATTTGCAAAAAGGCCTTACGGATATTGGCTATTACACCATATTTCCACATTCGAAATCTGTTTAAAATGGATGGTATAAGTTCTACAAGGTTTGGACCTTTCACTAGACAGTCATTTAATGATGGACTTCCTTTGATTTTTGCAGAACCATCAAATACTGGTCTGAACTTTGTCGTAGAGTTCTCTTTTAAGACAGGTCGATGAGGAAGATAGTGGCAGTTCAAGTTATCTAGAGATTCAATATTAATTTCTTCAATTATACCTTCTTTCCTCCAGTCCTCAAAAACATTTTCATAATCCTGAAGGATATTAAGTGCCTTGATTCTGTCCACTGAATTTTTCAATCTTTTTTCAGACAAACTTTTGTTGGAAGGCAATGTAGGATGATCTTCCAACCAAGGTAGAGAAACAACAAATCTTCCATCTTTATCTTGCTTAATGGAATTCAAAAATAATTCTTTAGTTTCATTTCCCAGTTCCGTTTGACTCTGTTTATCAGCAGGATCTAATATTCCCATAGTGTCCAAGCTCCAAAGATCACTTATACTTCTATTGTTTACATGTAAAGATAAAACCGTCATGTAACTGTCATTCTTTTCTTCATTATTCTGTTTACCCATGAGAGTCCATCCAATCAGGGTTTTCATTGCAACTAATCCACAAGACAGATTCATAATTTTCCCAGTGAAAAGTTTTCCAGCAATGTCAGCACCTATTAACAAATGTACTGCAGATGAAGAATTCAAAGAACAAGCTTCTTGGTCACTTAGGAATATCCCTTTTTCTTCAATCTCTTTTGTCCAGGATCCAACACTCATTCTTGGGATATCAGCACATATTTTTTCTTGATCAAAGGCTTCAAAAGTACAGTGATAATCTTTTTGGAAGCTACTCACATATACTCTGTACAGTTGATGCTTCTGATGACTTTCAACACCACCAAATAGATTATGGGTCATTTCTTCAGTTCCAATTGGCTCCCATTTCATCTTTGTAACAGCTGCTTTACTTGTATATGATTTCTGGCTACCTGTATCAATTAAGGCTCTAACTGGAAATTCAGTATTCTTTCCATGGAGATATACCACCAAAGTTTGTAGAAGAACATTAGCCGAACATGTTGGATTTGTTAAAGAACTAAACTTTTCCATGGATGTTTCTGTTTGATCAGCCATTTTATTGGAACCTGGTAATTCCAAATCTTTTGTTCTAGGACACATGACACTATAATGTCTTCTTTGGCACTGAGAACAACTTATCTTGCTTCTGTACTGCTTCACTTGGTGACCTACTTTCAAACATCTGTAACAACATCTCTTTTTTGATAATATTGCTGTTTTTTCTGACAAATCTAAATACAAAGCAGGTTTACAATTTCTACTTTCGTGATTCTTTTCTTTACAAAAGACACAAGTTGTTACAGCGAAATTCTGATTTCCTGCAAAAAGTCCAGCAGCAGTAGATGTATGTCTTTTCAATGGGCGAGTCTTGCCACTGCAATTTTGCTGAACAGAGAAACCTTTCATTGCCAGATTAATTCGCTCTTCTGCTTCAACTTCATTTTTCAAAAACAGCATCAAATTTATTAACCTTGATTCCCCCATCTTATCATTTGCATTATTGCTCCTCTGCCAAGCTCTGAGGATTTCTTCTGATAAACAGGATTCCACAAGAGGGAACAGCATTGCTGCATACTTTTCAGTCGTCATACCTAAACTTTCCAGAGCTCTTAAGTGAGTTTCAATCCTATCATACAAGGTGGGAAGTTTCACTTTTTGATCTCTAGAATTCATAGATATTGTTAATTTCAATAATTCTCGTACATAAAACTCCACAAGCAGTTCTTCCCTTCCAAAACGAGATTTTAAAGAATCCACTGCCTTGCAATAATTTTCCCATGATGGTAGAAAACTCTCTACCAATTCTCTTGCTCTAGAGGAAGGTATCATGCATTGTATTAGATATTGAAGTTTGTCAGCATCGTCGATATCTGGATCACTGTCAATTTTACTGAACTGACCCCAAAATGGCAGCCAGTCATTTATTTCTCCACCAAATTTCTTTAATTCAAGTAAGGGCAACTTGAATTTCCTCTTGGATACATTGTGGGTAGAATCATTTTCATCACTCTCACTAACATTACACTTCCTTTTAAAAATCAAATTAATTCTTTTAAATTTTCTATTAAAATCATCTGATTCATTAATTTCAGCTATCAATTCTGTTGAGTCTTCGTCTGCTTCCAATAACATAGTATTTTGAATTTCTTCATTCAAGATGCAGAGTTCATTGTATTTCTCACTCAAAGTTCAAAATCGGCCATTAAATCAAAACTATGAGCCAAATCATCGCCGGCCATAGAAATGTCATCGTTAATGGACTTTAATAACTCAAAAGAAGGATTATTCTCACTGAAATACAAATAACAATAAACTTTATTCGCTCGTCTTCACAAATTCTAACTACAAATACAGCGCGCTGGTGATTCTACAAAAATTCTATTTTTACAAGTTGAGTAGTTCGCAGCTTCTTCTCGCAGACGCGACACATTCAAATCTTTGGGACAAGATATATATAATTCAATTACCTTTCCAAGATACTTATTCATAAAAAAAATATTTAATACTTTACAAACTTTTATTTAACTTGCTATGTCCATTGTATGTAAGTAAAAAAAAATGTCTTTCCAATTTAAAATTTGTGCTCTAATTTTGAGCCACTTCCTATTATTTGATCGAGCAGAAATTTTGCATACACAAGCTTGAAGGGGGAGGGGTTCTGCACATAAAAACATTAAATTCAATTGAAATTTCCCACATATGTGTATACACAGATCACATAATAGCTTTTTTAAGCCTTAAATTTCCAGACAAAAAGAATTAAATATAAGTAAAAACTTTAAACCAAGCTGTAATGTTTTGGGTTACTTGTGAACTTTCTCTCAACTAACATCTGGGCCTACTTTTTAATTTTATAATTAAAATTCTAATATCTTTCCAATCAAATGAATCATAATTATGCAAATTAGATGAAGACAGGAAGTGTAATGATTCGAGGAAAGTGATATATAATTGAAATAGAATTGCAAGGGATAGTGGATAACTGATAGATGTTATTAAGTCAGAAATTGGAGTAAATCTGCAATTAAAATTTGTTAGAAGTGACTTCTGGTTAGAGTAAATGGTAATAGGAGTCAAATCTGTGTGTTTGAGAAATGCCTCACTCGAAGTGAGTGAGTTGGCAAACTAGAACTTATAAGCTAGGATTTAAGTAACCCTGCATAATCTGAGAAGAAACCTAACAAACAGTATTTCTATTTTTCAATTGGAACCTTGAATTTATTGATGATTTAATTAAACTTTATGATGTTTTTAGAGTTAAATAACGAGGGGGAGGGATTACAGGCTTGTATTTAAATATTAACTAAAAGGTATACAAATAATTTTTGAATGTAAAACAATATATAAATGTTTGAGATGTTAATATATATGTGGGAATTGTCCCGCTGCGCTACAGCAGCGCCACCTTCAACTTAGATCAGATGGTTAGATCTCGAGATGTAAGCACGCTGAAATGCGTGTCCGTCTTTTTCTTTAATTTTTCATATGTAAATAAACATTTTTCCTCCTTAAATGAGCGTGGTTCTTGACAATATACCGACGCCAACCTCCACATATATATATATATATATTTGATCTCATAGAAGTCAGTAACTATGGTACTTAATTTATCAGTAATTACCTAGATATCTTAGCTTCAAACTTTTAAAATTATATATTATTTTAAAAATTTAAAATAAATATTTGTATACCTTTTAGTCCATCTTACCTTAGTCTATCTTTAAATAAGAGTCGATTCAAAAACTTTTTTTACTTACCATTTATTAGTATATTACAATTATAAATACATGTGTTCATCACTAGAAAAACAAATACTTTGTTAATAAAATAGAGTTATATTTCAGCATCGTGAATGAAACTATGTATTAAGTCTGCATAGTTAGAGTATATATATGCATGTATATAAAATAATAAATATTTAAAGGTAAACAGCCCTTTTACCACAAACCAGACATTTTTGAACAAAATCTAACATTGCAAACAGTGAAAAAAAAAATTTATGTATAATTTACCAATCGTCCATAAACTCCTGTGAGTTTCCCTTTTCTTTTTTGTTCCATAAATACTTTAACTAATGTATGGCGATCTTGGGATGCATTTAAAGAGCTCTTGGCTTCATCTAACTTGATACGTTTATTTTTTAGCTAAATAATAAAATTGAACTTTAAAAATTAAACACAACCAATATTGACTAAATATCTATAAAAGTATCTATTTACATTGATTTATATTTCACAGTATATTTTATTTTTTAAATTAAACATGGCAGAAAATAAAATTTAACAAAACAATTAAAAGAAGTCTTTTATTTACTTGTTTTTAAGAAAAAATTCAAAAAGGAAATGTTAATAAGCTCAATATGAAACAATATCAATAAGAAATTAGCACCATAAAAACAATATCCAAAATTTACAGACAAAATTTTTACAATTACATTTTGTTTACTTTCTATTACAAATTACATTAAAATAATACTATCTTGGTAAAATAATAATAATAATAATAATTTACCTCTTCAATAAGAACAATTTCTTTTTTCTCTTTTTCTGTCAGATCTTTTTCAGAAGATAATATTTTCAATTTAAGTTCAGGGATTCTTTCATTTGCCTTTTTCAATGACCTAAAGATCAGAACAGTAAAACAAAATGTCTTATTTTTTACAATATTTTAGAAAAGTAATTAAGAAAATATAAAAGAATTTAATACAAGTAAAAGCAATTTTAAAATAAGTTGCAATAAAATAAGTTTTATGTCTTATGTTTAACCTTTAAACATCGTCGGTACATATGCTGTACCAAAAAAAAATTTGTTGCTCGCTTCGGCTCCAGTACAACTGCTGTACCAAGCTATGTAGAGACAATTATTTCCCCCCCTTTTTTTCAGCAGACCCTTTTACAACTTTCCCTGGCCCTTTTTACGACTTTACCATTATTGTACGTAATTGGGTGGGGATATTTTTCCCAACATTATCAGTTGTGTTTGAATTCCTTATAATTGGCGACCTTTAAGAACAACCAAATACGAAAAAATACTCCATTAGATGACTCTACGCTGTCTATGATTGATAGAATTTTCTTTTCTCTTGTTTTTTCTTTGAATTTTTAGAATGAATCTGAAATTTCTCGCAGAAATAGAGATTGAGAATTTGATGAAAGATTTAGATGAAGAAAATTTTGTTGATAGACACCCAAGAAAATCTGATGGTGACTTAGCAAAGTCACCATCAGAGAATGGGAAAAAGAAAAATTAACCACTTCCAAGCAAAAAATTGTGGCATATTATCACAAGCACAATGGATATGTTGATTTAGGAGACCGCAGGGCATCCACCTACATTTTTGCAAGACGAACTAGGAAATTGACAAAAAATTATTCTTTAGCCTCATCGATATTGTGTTTCTGATATTTAAGTCATGCCAAACTAAGTTAAAAACTCACTTTAAAAGAATTTATAATGAATTTAATAACATCTCTGATAGGAAAATTAAATCATAAAAATGTAGAGCCTTCAGTAATAAAAAAATGAAGACAAATGATAATAAATTTTCTCATTGGCCAATTGATGAAAAGAAAAGAAGAAAGTACACATATTGAGCAAATATATATATATATATACAAAAAAAAAGAACAAACATTTAAAAAAAAACATATTTCAAAAGCATTGTTACAAGAACTTTTCAATTTAAGATATAAGTTTCATTTAAAAACAAAAATAAAACAAATTAATACTTTTTTTTTCTTTAAGATTAAAGATTCATAGAAATATTTGATATAAAAAAAGTGTTACATATTATTTTGTTGGAAAGCATGAATTAACTGAAGGTTTTGCCTTAATTTGACGCACTTAAGATTCACTCAGCAGCTTTGAAATATGTTCACCTAAGTTAAAAATTATTTTTTAAATCTCCCTTTTGATAATATTTAAACACAAAAGGGCCATGGTAGCAGACAAGTAAGGTCGCAAACTCGTAGATGGGATTGAGTTGTGAGTTCGAATTCTGTTCAATTGAAAACTGGCTGTTAAGCCTGTCTAGGTTCTAAGTCCTGATGTTGGTGTGGTATGGAAGTTTGGTGAGTGGATGCTGTCCTCATTGCTTGACCATCGTTCAAATTTATGAAATCCGTCACCAGTAACCTTCCTATTGTTTCAAAATGTGATAATATTAAAATGTCAAATCAAAATATTTGGAGTACATTGATTTTTTTTGTGCATTAAAAGGGCGTTAATTTAAAAAATAAAATGTTTAGTAATAATGTTCAACATACTGTTCTTAAATTTTTCCTTCTTTTACATATTTTGTCAAATAATTTTGAAAACACGAGGCATTATTTTTATTACATGAGTTCAATGTTGCAGTTAAATAGGTAAGTTGCAATAATAAGACCACAGATAAAGTCTGCACACTAAGCCATGTGATTACACACCTATATGCATATATTGTGTATATATAAGCAAGCCCCGAATAAATTATTACGAGTTTATGATTGAACTATCGCATTCTCAAAGTTTATAGTCATGAGATTACAGAAGCTATTAATTAAATATTGTTTTAACGTACTTGCTTCTAGAAAATATCTTAGTAATATGGTATAGCTGTCACTTTCTTTGTTATTTGTTTTGTTTGAAAATGTTAATTTACGCAATACACGACTCTAAGTTATGATAAATATACATTTGAAAGTTTGTAAGTCACTCAATTAAAAATGGGAACCAGGAATTCAGAAAAAAATTATTATGATATGATATGGCGCCAAATATTAGGATCTTTCTTAATCGTCAATGATTACTGCCTAAAAATCTGCAACCCTTACTATCTTCTCTTTGTAACTAGAAAACTAACCATACCACATATGGTGAACTCAAACTTCCCAGTGGGGGAAAGAAAATTTTTCTTCAATCCTAAAAGCGCCGAGTGGAAAGGATATTTTGACTTAGAATCAGCCGAGTTCTAAAGGTTAAATAGTAAATTCTTATTCACACTCCAAAAGTAAAAAATAGTTTCATATATTATACATAATAAAATAGCTAGCAGTTACATATTAAAAGTAGATTATACTCTGAAAATGTGTAAAGAAAAAAAAAGTCTAAAAAGATTATGTTGAAATGTTTTTAATGAATTTTAATTCTGAATAATTTATCAACATTAGAAAGTCATTTACATACTCTATACGTAACTAAAAATTAAAAAGACCTTCCTATTTAGAGAATTATACATTACAAGACCATCTATTACTATTTGTATAAATAATATGGAACCATACATAGAACAAAACAAGATTGCTAAAAATTAATAATGGATCATTATCATTAAAAATATAATACATTACACATCTATCTTGGTAACAATAATACAGAAACATGTAATGTTAATAAGCTTTCATTACATGTGTTGAGGCAGTAATGACATAATTTCTTAACTCTATATGCTTGATACATACATAGAACATCATTTCAAGATATATTCATATATCTAAAAGAAGTGTTTTCTCATTTTTATGTTTTGGTACAATGACACTTATTTGTTTAGGCTTCTTTCTTAGGGATATCTTAACACATGGATCAATAAGTTCCGAGACTAACCCAGAGATGGCGCTCGTAGTAAACCAGTAACCAGGTCTTTCTAGAGTACTAACCTTTGCTTGAAACGTGTCAAAATTTTAAGTCGATCGGACCAGAAACAGCTGAGTTATCAAGGTTGGAGTAAAGTCATTTTGTAGTTTGTTTAAAAAATGGAAAAAACCGAGTTTCGTGTTCTGATAAAACATTGTTTTTTAATGGGTAAAAACACCGTGCAAGCGAAACAATGGATTGAAAAATGTTACCCGGACTCTTGTCCATCAATAGCAACGATTTGTCGGTGGTTTGCCGAGTTTAAACGTGGTCGTACCGACACAAAGGACGCGGAACGCTCGGGTAGACCTGTGGAAGCCGTTACACCGGAAAATGTGAGTGAAGTGACAAAAATTATAATGAAAGATCGTAAAGTGAAGCTCCGTGAGATTGCTGAGATGACACAGATATCATATGGAAGTGTATTTACTATCCTTCATGAAAAATTGAGCATGAAAAAGGTTTTTTCCAAGTGGGTGCCGCGATTGCTTTCGATGGAACAAAAACAGCAATGAGTCGATGATTCAGAAAGCTGTTTATCGCTATTTACTCGCAACAAAAAAGATTTCTTGCGTCGTTACGTGACCATGGACGAAACATGGATACATCACTACACTCCAGAGTCGAAGCGGCAGTCATCTGAGTGGCGCACAGCTGGCGAAAGCCGTCCGAAGCATCCGAAAACGCAGCAGTCAGCTGGCAAAGTCATGGCGTCAGTTTTTTGGGATACGCATGGCGTGATTTTCATTGACTACCTCGAAAAAGGTAAATTGATCAACAGTGATTATTATGTTGACTTACTGGTGCGTTTGAAGGAGGAAATCGCAAAAAAAACGACCGCACATGCAGAGAAAAAAAATTCTTTTTCACCAAGACAATGCACCCTGCCACAAGTCGATGAAAACAATGGCAAAATTGAACGAATTGGGCTTTGATCCGCTTCCCCACCCCCCATACTCGCCAGATTTAGCCCCCAGTGACTACTGGCTCTTTGCTGATCTTAAAAAAATGCTCCAGGGAAAAAGATTTGGCTCAAATGAGGAGGTCATCGCTGAAACTGAAGCTTATTTTGAAGCGAAAGATAATTTTTTTTATAAACATGGTATTGAAAAATTGGAAAAGCGTTGGAACGATATTATCACCCTAAATGTTGATGAATAAATAAAAATTTTACAAAAAAAATTGTGTTTTCAATGTTAGTCTCGGGACTTATTGATCCATGCGTTATAACAAATCCGCACTACACTAGAACACTCAAAAAAAAAAAAGTTTAGAAAAATAATGAACAGTATTGAGCCAAGATCATTGAAAAAGAAATCATCCAAATCTGATAATATGGAATCAAAAAAGTATGTGGTTTTCACAGGATAGGTACATTGAAAGTCAATCGAAAATTATACTTAAAAAAAGTTTTAAACAGACATTTTCTTAATAAAAAGCATAGATACAAATAAAAATTATTTAGCATACATTTCTTCTTCTTTTATTAAGGAAATTGTTTTTTTATATTCAGTTTCTAATTCATTGAGTTTATCTTGTTCTTTCTTTTCTGAACTTAAGAGAAGATCCAACTCAGACTGGGCTAAATCTAACTGAAAATATAAATACAAATATGAAAGAATTAAAATTGAAAAAGGTAAAACTTTTAAATTTTAAGAATTAAGTGTAAAAATTACATGAATAGTCACTAGGAAAAAAATTAAGTTACTGAAACCCCAGATAAAAAAGCATTTGAGCCATCAATGTTTATTATGAATAATGGTAAAAATATAATAGAACAAACAAAAATTAAATTATAAACATTTTTTTTTTAAATAAATTCTTTTTTACCTCTGATTTCTTATCATTCACAACACTCTTTAAATTTATTAATTCTTCTTCATATTTATCTTTCTCTTCTTGAAATTCCTGAATTTCTTCTTTTACAGTACCCATAATCTTCATAAATAAAAAAGATACATTAAAATGTACACCAAGAAAAAACATTAACAAAAAAAGAAGAAAAACCATACACTTATATTACATAAATAAATAATGACAATCACAAAATTTAACTAATATTAGTAAAAAAAATTTTAATATACATAACTATTTGACCATTCAAAGTATTATTAATTTACCTTAAAAGCCAAAACTATTTTTCAGTTTTCTTATTTATTTATTTTTGCTATTAAATTTCTAATATTAATCTGAGACCATGAGCTAGACTGATGCAAAATAAATATTCATTTGGTTTTTCTACAAGTTTGTCCCCATTATTTTAACAATGAACACTTTAATTTAATGAACATCTCTCAATTTATAAATTTGCTTGCATGTTATGTTTTTAGATAATTTCAAAATATTTTGTCATTTGATCTAAGCATATCGGGAGACTTTATTGATTATTTTCAGTAATTACTGTTGAAATTTTTTCACAGGAACTCAACTCAAAACATTAAAATATTTTATGAATCAAATTTATAAAATAGCTTTCAGACAATGGAATAATAAATCTCTTGGCCAATACCTATCAAAGGACATATTGTTTAGCTGATAAAATATTTTCAGGGATCTATATACTCCATTACCTCTGTTAACTTTTCTTCTTCCTCAGCTTTTGTAGCCTCTAATTTAGCTTTTTTTTCTTCTAATTCACTGATTTCTCCCAGTAGTATATCTGGTTGCTTTCGAATATATAACATCTGGAAAAACAAAAATATTTTAAAGATAAATAATATATATATATATATAAAAACCAAAACCACACACACAAAAGTATTAAAAAAATTTAACACACTGGACAATTATTATGGAAAAATGTTTTAAATAAATTTCACATAAATTCAGCAATTTTTTTAGCATTTTAATTTATAACATATAAATCAAATTTGAGGGGGGGGGGATCAATTTCTTCATGGGAGACAAGGGATTACTTTACACCACAACATATTAAATTTAATGGCTTGTACAAATTTTGAAATTGTAATGCACAAAATCCTTCCTTTTATTTTTAGAGTTCTTTGCAATATTCTTTATGGAATATATAATTACTACACAATAGATTTGCATCAAAATAATTAAGTTCTAGTATGCTTTCACACTGGAACAATTACATAAGAAAAATTAGATATGCTAGCAATTTCTTTGGCATTCTTTAACCTTTGCTGATGTGTGCTATTGTAAGAAGTACAGAATGTACCATTTCATTATAATATAAAATTCTGTTCTCATTGAGAATACTTTTCTATTCATTCAATTGAAAATTTATACTTTTCCTTTTTGAAGTTGGTTGGAGTTTTTGCTTAATAATTCATTTATATCAGTAAATAACCGACTTAGAGTAATTGATGTTTTAAAAAATAAAAATGTACATCCAGGTATTTTATTACCACTTCTTTTCTGATCAAAAGTTATAATTCAAATCTTGAGATAATATTAAAATACCCTCCAAAAAAGTGGCTTTGTTGAATGTAACAGATTTGGAAGTTGAAAATATTGAAAAAGTTTATCATTGAAGTAAATCTGAATTGAATAAAGAAATACATAAGAATTTAGGTGAAAATGCAGTTTAGCGTAACCACTTGGCGAGATTTGAAAAATCGCCAAACCTGGCGAAACCTTTAAGTCCGCGTAGCGGAAAAGAAGGAATTTTTTGACTCGCATCATCACCACATTTAGGACATGCATAGGTGGACAAAATTAAACCTTATTTCATAACCCATACAAGTAAAGGATGCTTTCCTTCCTTCTGTAAATCAGACAAAAATTGCAAAGTACATTCACTCACCTCTGTCTAAGTCATTCTCGCAGCCATAAAACCTGTACTTGGGAGAATAAACGGAGAATTAGTGATTGTTGAGCAGGTTAAAAATGCAGAAACACAAATTCCATCCAGCAGGAGAAATTAAATAAAAAACGTGAACAACGAAAAAAGGAAAACCACGTAAGGACAGCAATAGTGAAACACGACAGAACTGGAAAAGTTTCTAAATGAAGTAAAGGACAATAAAGAATGTTCTAGAAACTCTGAGAAGTCTACGCTCAGCAACGGAAGTGCCAAAAATCATAACCTCTGATTGGCTAAAAAACAAAAATATGCAAAGTTTACATTTAGAAACAGAGGCGCAGAAATCTACTGTCCGTGATTGGTTAAAAAAAAAAAAAAAAAAACCCAACCAACAAAGCTCCGTGTGAGACTGTGGGGGTGTAATGCAGCGAGAGAAAAAGTATTCCAGACACAGGGAGAAAAAAAAAAAGCCGGTCATCTGAAATTCCGATTAATGTGGCAAATTCGAAAGAATTGAAACCAAAGGAGTAATAATGGCTCAGAGAAGTGTATAAACTGGAAAAACAATGGAATCCGTTCATATGGCAAATTCGAAAGGGTAGCGCCGTCTAAAGCAACAACAGTGAAAAAAACATGATCAGAGAATTGCATAACGAAAAGAAAAAAATATCAGGTGAACTGGAATCCAAATTCATAGAGCCCCACGTACACCAACAACAGTGAAAAAAAAAAAAAAAAAAGATCAGAGAGATGTATATAACCAAAATATATATATATCTGGTGAACTGGAATCCGTATTCATATGGCAAATTCGAAAGGGTAGCCCCGCATAAAGCAACAACAGTGAAAATAAAATGGTTAGAAAAAGTAACTTACAAAAACAAAAAAAAAAGAGCTCGTTAACTGAAATAAAAATCATGTCATATTCAAAAGGGTTGCCATGCCTAAAGGCACCCGAGTGGAGAGAAAGCTGGGTAGCCACAATTGGCAAAATATCGCCACATAATTCCTGTCGCCAAAGGATGGTTACGCTAAACAGCATTCCAACCACAGTTTAATAATTTAGAGAGAACAAAATATGGTTCTTTTTTAGTTAAAGTTATACCAAGTATTTCTGAAACAAATACATGCCTATGCTTTCAGCTCAATATTGAACACTCTCCTTGTCAATATTTTGCGTTTTATATTTTCAATTTTTTAAAATTATATTTGTGTCATAGTGATATCATCTCTGAATCACTTTTTGAAAAGAGAGATCTACAATAAAAATACAGTAAAAAGTAGATATATTCATTGCATCTTAAATTGTGCAAAACCAAAAATCAGACATGAATATTAAATATATACATAATAAATAGTGGTGATAACATTTCTTCTTTAGCTTGCACATGTGATACCTCCTGAATTCAATCAAATAAAAGCATATGTTGGTGGTTAATACTTTTTTTAAAACTTATGCCATTCTGCACTATTCCGAAAACACTCAATATGTGATTTGATGTTCAGTCTCTAGATCAATAAAATTATTAAAATGGCTTTCTGAGAAATATTTATAAATCAATTCCGAAATCAGATAATTTATATCCATTTCTAAGGTCAGAAAATATAATAGTTCTGTTTCTGAAAATCTTTTTCATTATTGTCATAAAAGTATGTACCCTCAGGTACAGTAACTTTAATTTCTCCAAAGTCAGAATTTTCCAAACTTATGCCATAATTCCCTAAAATTCAACCACATTAAAGAACAAAGCCTATGTTACATTTTTTTCTAGTGAAAAAACTCATAAATTTTCCTTCTTTTGCACCAAGGACTGGTGCAACAAAATAAGGGAAATAAACCACAAACAAGAAAATACATCAAAATAAAACAAACACCGAGCAGTAAAACTTTAACAGATGAAAAAAATCAAAAATATAATTAAATAAGTTCGGCAAGCCTGATACATTTCCATCCCAGTTACCCTTTATATATACTTTAATTTCAAATCAATTAACAAGATAATTAAGACTTCGATCAAGTTTGTAAATACAAGCAATTTAAATTACATTTTTCATGAGAGTTAGACAGGAATCCTTCATATTAGTTATGAATTCAGTCATTGCTAAATGATGCACCTTAGAGATCTATTATCTTGGGGATACCAACACTTTAAAACAGCCGCCAAGAAAAAGAAAACATTGTTTAAACCAAATATGTTATAAATATAGAAATAAAGTCGAACTAAGAAAACTAAGCTTTTGATTTTCGAAAAAGAAGGGGGAGGATTGGTTGGTTAGTTTTATTAATGTCACACTAGAAGCAACACAATGGCTAGTGGCGACAGACCTCGTAACTTTGAACATCGGTCAAAAGACAATGGCGACACATGACCTGGCACTTCCCTCTCCTAAGTAGGAGGGGAAGTTCTTTCAAGTGACAAAATTTAACATATATAACTAAAATTTAAAGATTTATTTAAAAATAAACACTTTAATTTACTCACTTTAGTTTCTTCAGTTTCTAAGCTTTTTGTAAGTTTCTTGCATTTCTCTTTATTGCTTTTTAAATTTTCTCTACAGGCAGCATCAGCCCGTTCCAAAGCAACAAATTCCTGCTTAAAGTCATCCACAGTTTTTGCACAGCTGTCGCATTCACTTAAATTAAAACAACAGAAATATTACTATATTAATATTATAATTATACAATATAATTCATTCAAAGATAGAATGAAGTTCATTTATGAGAAACTTATAAAAGATTCAAAGAATTATTAGAGCATTCTAAATAATATTGGAATCAATACTAATACTTATTTAACTGAAATTAAACCTTTAAGAATTGTTAATTTTACATTTGTGTAGGACAAATATATGAAAATACTGATATCATGCAACATAAGGCAGTATTATTTTCACAAAACGAATCCCAAATGTAAATCTCTATAGAATATTTAATATACTAACATCTGTTAAGTAATAAAGAAGAAAATTAATATACTTGTGTTTTTTATTGTTTGCTAATTTCTAATTTTTCAACCACATAAATATGTAGCATAAAAAGAAAATTGTCATCCCTTTTATTCCATATCCTACAAGGTGAAAGTTTTTTTTTTTTCCTTTTTCAAACTGACCAAAGTATACAGATACACTCATAATTCTGGATAAAAATTGCATAAGGAATCGAAACATCATGTTCTGACAAAATAAATTCCAAAAACATTTCACAGCTAATGTCCTGTGATCTCTTGGAAGTTTGGAGTACCCATGGAAATAAAATGTTGGTAGACACCTCAAGTTATCTTCAGTTAGTTCGTCTATGATTATGTCACAAAATGCTCTTCACAAAAAAGTTCCATGTATGAAGACATTTGTAGGGAAAATATTCCCTGTATTTAGATCTATATATATTTGTGAGGAAAATATTTCTTGCTTAAAGATCAACAAGAGTTAATAGAGGTTTCTTTGATAGGCATTAACTTGCAGGCTGTGATGAGAATTTCAACAAGGAATTATAAAATTAAATGTTCTTGCAGCTATAGATAATATGAAATTAATGTAAAAAATAAATTTAATAAAACTCCCACCATTTTATTTAATTTAGATTTATTGATTTTAATGGTGCAATTTACACCTTTTCTGAAATGCCAAGTTAAATAATGAATGCAACCATTTTGAAATTGGCCCACCATTAGCCTATGCACCCACAAAGTGGCCCCTGAGCCAAAATAATTGTCCTGCCTAGCTACATATCAACTCCAAATTCTTTTTCTTCAATTCATTTAATAATGACTATTCTTTTATTTATTAAAGTAAAGACAAAATAAATAAAAATTCTTATAATAACATGATCCTTTTTTTAACTCTAATTTCCTGTTAATAACAATACTGACAAAATGCTTTTAAATACTTTATTAGACATTGGTTCAATTTCTAACATTAATGAATTTATATAGTCAAAGATAATTCATTTCATATTTTTAGAAGGTGGAGAAATGTTGAAAAAAAAGTCTTTGTGCTATAAATTGCAGAAATATAGTAAGATTTTTAAAACATGTTCATCCATACACAATTCTGCTTCCCATACAAATTTCCAACAGAGGATAATCAAGCAGACTTTAAAATAAAACTGTGATATACAAAAGATAAATGGTTTATTTAATATTTCTGCTTACAATATTTATAGGTAAATAATCTCCAGAACCTTTTATTTTTGTAAATAAACCTAACCTATCAATACGTTATTATGAAGGATAACTTTCGATTATTCCAAATTGCATTCCAATCCTATAATGTATAAAAATGATTTTCAAAATAAAAGAAAAATTAAAAACATAAACAATAATTTTTGTAAAATTATTGAGTCACATTAAAATAAAATATTAAAAAAAAATTAATGATCCAGACCTAGATATTGCCTTTAGTTCCTCATCTTTGATTTGTTTAGTGGACTGCAATTGATCAAAAGATGATGATAGAGAATCTATTTTTTCAGACAGAGTATTTTTATCCAGACTAAGTTGCTCTCCTTCTCTAGTAGCAACTTTACTGAAAATTAAAAATAATTCATCACATGAAACATTATGAAATAATAATATATTAAAATAATTGATCATATAAATAATTCGTTCAAAAACGAAATAAGTTTCCCAACTCCATCACAATGCAATATGGATATTTGATCTTATTAAATTAAAAAGAAATATTTATTCAAGCATTTACTTTAAAGAAAATTATATTCAATTTGTCTAGATTCCCTACAATACATATTTATTATCACTCCCTCACAGAGTACAGTACTTCCTATATAATATGGCACACCACTTTTCGAGCAATCCTGCATTTTTGCACAGACTGACAAATTGTAGAAAATCATTTTATGTCTCGTACTTCAATTAAAAACTTAGGATATCAATATAAAGCAGTAAACATTTTGTAGTTTTAATTACTGCATGCATTTGACACTTTATTTGCATGTATCCATTAAATTTTCTACAATAATACATAGCTTTAGCTGTTTAAATGCATTATTTTACATGAATTTTAGTGATCTGGACATTTTCAATGATCTAGTGATGCTCTAGTCCAATACCTGCCATATCATTGAGAGAATTATAATTCTTAAATGCCAGATATTTTGTAAATAAATTCATGAGATTTCATCCTCTTACATTTTCAATAAATCAATGCAATCCGAGTTTAAACCATATGAAAATACACAATCACATTAAGATACAACAAAAATATTTTTCTTCATAAATAATGTACTCTGCAAATATTTAAGACAAAGAGTACAAATTATTAAACAGAATGCAAATATGAATACTTAAAACACATAAATAAAATGAATTACATATGTAATCATACTTCCTTCTTCACAATTTCTGAAATGGTAGTTCTACTTCTCCTTTCAGTAAAGTATAATTAATAAAGGTTAACAAAAGCTCATTGATTCCTCTGTTACATATTTCCATAAATTACATTTCAATAATTCAGATATAAAAGTAATCAGAAATTTTCTCACTTAGACCAAAATTGTTAAAATGCAAATCTTGCATGCTGTAACCTATCCAACATAACACAACTTTTAACACAAATCTTATTTATTTAATATATATTCTACTCATAATAAACTCATACAAATAGATATCCACATTTTAACACACACTAAACATTTCAAAAATTATACATTAATGATCGGTTTTTGCATCTGACTAGTTAAAAATGAGGTTTAAGAAAAAATTTAACGACAAGAAATTATTCTGAATTAAGATTACCACATAAATATTTCTAACTATGAATCATTATTTTAAGAAAAGTTTGACTCCTCCCCCCCCCCCTATTTTTAAAGGAAACAGTTTGGGGATTAAACTTGCAACTAATAAAATGTTTATTAATGAATGAAATACCATTAAACTCATTAGTCCTTCACTTTCAAAATGTTAAAAGTATTATTTGTATTTTAGAAAAGTTATTATAATAGCTCCAAAATCTTTACTGTAAACACTGAGTAGAGCAACAACACAGAACTAATTTTTGTGACAAGACCTAATGTGATCTAATGTATGTGTATGTATACATATAAATAAGATTACTTTCAAATAATAACATTATTGCAAAATTACCAGCAGTTATATTCTAATAATGCCAGATATTTTGTAAACAAGATTTCAAACAACCTGTATATTTTTTAAATAAGTAAAAGTTATCAATGGTTGATAACCCTCTCTCTTCCAAGCATAAAATACCTGCTTTGAATATCCCACAAGTTTTATTAATAATTTTGAAATTTGAAGATATGAAACAGAAAGAAAAAAATCCAGAAAAATAACTTACATTTGAGCCTGCAAAGCAGAATTTTCCAGCAATGCCAACTTGTTAACTAATCGCAAATACTCCAAGGCTTTAGCTCGAGGTTTTTCAGCATCTGCTCTTTCTTTTTCAACAATTTTTAATTGATTTAGCTATTAATATAATAACAGATGTCAATTTTACACATTTTAAAACTAATTGCATAATTACTTGCAATAAACATGCAATGAATAATTTTTGTTTACTGCCTAAAATAATTGATAACAAAATATAGTTTTTTTAAAAAATGTTTTATTAGGGGCATAAAAAGAAAACAAATCAATAAATTAAAAGCAAATAATGTAAAAGTACAACGTGTGTGTGAATTTATATATACATATAATCAAAGTAGTCAAAAGAAAAAGGGTTTATATTACACCTTTAATAACTTTCATAATTCACATCATGGCTGGATAAAATTTATACAACTGTCAATGACTTAAAAGGGAACAAAGTAATGATGCAAATGGATGTTCAAAATTTTCCTAGAATATGATCATTTGATTCAGATATTCAGAAAAAAATTATTAGAGGCCAATATACTGAATTACTTCATATACAACATTTAGTTTTTCCCCTCCATTTCTAGTTTTAACAGTTTTCTCCAATTAATATTACATTCAATACTTTCATTATTTTTATATAAATGATTTTTTTAATTCAAAAATAAATACACTGTGAATAATATTTTTTTAAAAAAACATGTGATAAGAGGTTTGATGATTAATAATCGTAAACTAACATAAGAGTATAACCCCCTAAGAGAAATCTAGTATTCAATATCAGACTCAGTTTTCAATTATTTCCTAAGCTATAGGATATTATTATATAAAAATTTGGAAATAAAGAGTTTCAGGTTATAGAAAATTTAATGTAAGTTACAATTTTCCTTTAAAAATATTTTTATAACAATAATACTTTTACCCACAGTTTTACATTTACAGAATTGAAAATAATTTTACATGGATTGGCATATTTTCAAATGTTTGAAATATCTATATGAAATTTTTAAGTTCATTTTATAAAATGAAATTTTTTCTGAGAAGTTAATTAAAAAATCTTTTAACATATATATCACAGCTTAGTTCTCTTTATGTTATTAACAGTGATATAAATTTCATCCAGTTTTGATGAACATTATAAATAATTCGAAATAAAAACCAACATTTTTAAAAACAACGTTTTTATATGGTAGCAAAGTTTATTAAAGAAAATTATTGAAATATCAGTTAAAACCAGTCGCAAATATCTAAATATTGCATTGTTAGACAAGTTAGAACGGTTTCCGAAATTTCAGAGCTCTAGCTTGATGGGAAGTTGGTTAAATTAATGATAGAAAATTTGATGACACACTGATACACACACAGACAGACACACACCAAGTGAAATACATAAAAACGTTAAAACTAACTAAAATTAATTAATTCATCCGGTAAATTAAATGTATGGAATGCAGCTAACCCAACCACACTTGATGACAAGAATTATTTGGTGGTATTTTGCCAAATGTGGCTACCCTGGTCCGTTTTACGGACTTAATGTTTCACCAAAAAAAAAATCGCCAAGTTTGGTACCAATTTTTGAAATTGCGCCAAGTGGTTGGGCTAAACTGCATTATTAAAGAAGATATTAGTTAAAACTTTTAAAAAATGTCTAAATATAGAATTGTTAGGCGAGAAAGAACGATTCCCAAAGTTTCAGAGCTCTAGCTTGATGGGAAGTTGGTTAAATTAACGATCGAAAATTTGATGACACACACACCAAGTGAAATACATAAAAACGTTTAAAATTCGAGATAAAAACCAACATTTTTATATGGTGGCAAAGTTTATTAAAAAGAATTATTGAAACATTAGTTAAAACTGGTCGCAAATACCTAAATATTGCATTGTTTAAGCAAGTACGAACGGTTCCCAAAATTTCAGAGCTCTAGCTTGATGGGAAGTTGGTTAAATTAATGATAGAAAATTTGATGACACACTGATACGCACACAGACAGACACACGGCAAGTGAAATACATAAAAACTAGCTAAAATTAATTAATTCATCCGGTAAATTAATGGTTGGAATGCAGTTTAATGCAACCACCCTTGGCGACAAGAATTATTTGGCAGTATTTTGCCAAATGTGGCTACCCTGTTCCGTTTCACGGATTTAACGCTCAGCCAAAAAAAAAATCGCCAAGTTTGGTGCCAATTCTTGAAATTGCGTCAAGTGATTGGGCTAAACTGCATTATTAAAGAAAATATTAGTTAAAACTTGTCGCAAATGTCTAAATATTGCATTGTTAGGCGAGTACGAACGATTCCCAAAATTTCAAAGCTCTAGCTTGATGGGAAGTTGGTTAAATTAACGATCGAAAATTTGATGACACACACACACACCAAGTGAAATTCAGAAAAACGTTTTAAAATAGGCCTCTTTTTTACGACTCTACATTAAATCCCTTTATTACAAAAAGTAAACACAAATACATAGAATTTATTTATAATTTTGCTTTATTTTAAAGATAGGAAATTTTAAAAATATTTAATGCCTTAGTTTTTTTTTTTTTCTTCCTTTTTCTGCCATATTATGTCAAAGGACAAGCACATATTTTATGAACAATTTTGTATTCAAATTGATTAAATTATTTATAAATCAGTAGTCAAACTGGTACAAGTATTGAATTTATTATTTTATGATCATTTTTAATTACAGTAAAAAGTAGCATTTTAACTTGAAGTTGATTTTTTTTCCCAAATAAAAACAGCAAGAAACACTTTACAAAAACAGATGTCAGAAAAGAATTTGAATTTGTTTCAATTCATAAATTTTTATTTCATTTTAAAACTCAGTTTTCATTAGATAAATTTTAAAGATATATGCAGAGCCCAATATTACAATTAAGGCAAAATATACCTTTGTTTTCTCATCCATTTTTTCCTATTGTTTCTTTTTGAGCAATACACAGAGTACTGTGTTGACAGATTCTTTTCAATTGGTGGGAAAAACTTCTAAAAATAGCTTCATTTCTTATGTTAGCACAAAAAATGAAAAGAAATAATATTTGCAACAGGGGATATGCTGAATAATGGAAAACAAAATTCAGCCTTTTCCCACGTAAACGAAAAGCAGTAAAACCGTTCTTTAAAGTGGGTACAGATTTGTTTTGCAGCCTAATTTTTAAAGGACTACTAGAAACATCTATTGGAAACATTGCAAACAAACAAACAAACAAAAATATCAGACAAATCAGTGTACTAGCGTAAAAAAAAAAGTAATATATATATATATATATATAAAATTAAGTCAATTCCTACTCCGGTCAACAACGAAATTTTTTTTATTTTAGTTACTTTTTATTAAATAATTACAATTAATATAAATATGTATATACATATGACAGAATCACAATATTAAGTGGCAAAAGAAATTTTTTTCCAGCGCTCAACAAGCTTAGTCATTGACAGTGTTTGTTCCAAAATTTATATCCTCCTAAATATCTTATATAAGAGAATTTTTTTTTCTCCCATATAAAACTAAAATTAATTATTTGAAAATCAAATAAAAAAATTTTATTCTTCAATGAGATTCCATCTGAAGACATGAAGATTCTACGCCAACGCTCTACCAACTTTGCCTTTGCAAGACAAATGGCATAGTAGAAGCATTGGCTTGTTTCTTAATTCATCCAGTATATTAAATGGTTGGAATGCAGTTTAGCCCAAGCACCCTTGGTGACAGTAATTGTTTGGTGAATTTGCTAAACGTAACTACCCTGGTCCACTTCGTTTACTTAACGTTCAACCAAAAATTAACACCAAGTTTGGAAATTTTTGAAATCACGCCAAGTGGTTGGGCTAAACTGCATTTTCACCAATTTAATTAATTAATTAATATTTGAAAAACTGTATTAACATCAAGTGTCCTTCACTACATGTTTAAAAAAATGTATTTGAACTAGAGTGGATGAATAAAAAGTATTTTAATAAGGATTGAAAATTTGAACAAGATATATAGGGAGAGTGTGAACTAATAGTAGGAATTTAAAAAAAAGACACTGCTTGTGTGGTGCACTAGCAAATTTGGAAAGTCCTGTTTTGCAGCATCCTAGCAGTGTTCGGGCAAAAAAGGTTAAGAAGGGTTAAATCTGATTAATCCATAAAAATTCTTAATGAAATAAAATGCATTTGAAAATACAAAAATTTATAACAGATCTTTTCACAAATGTATATTTGACATTAAAGTATAACAATTCATTCAAAAACAAGAAGAGAAATACAAGAGCTTAAAAATAAATATTCACAAACCAGAAATTATTTTTAAAAAATTATTAAATAAATTATATTTTATAATATTTAAAAGAAACTTCAAATAGTAAGACTAATAAAACTAACCTTTTCAATTCGTCTCTCATTGGCTTCTTCTGCCTTTATGTCAAAATGAGCAATAGGTTTTATGAAACGATTGGAACCAATTATGTCTTCAATGTATTCTAGCATACCAGTCTCTTGATCAGAGGCAGCTTTGGGTTTCATCATAGAGATCAATTCTATCTCACCCTAAAATGATTCATCAAAGTAACAGACTATTGACAAAATTAATTAATAACAGTTTACATTAAAGATAATGGATTTTTTCTTAGAGTACAATAATAGCATTGGATGCTTTGTAGCAGAAATTTCTTGCGATAACTGTGATATTGACAAAGAAAATATTTTTTAGTACAATAGTATTTTTGCATCAATTTAATCGTTAAATAAATGAAGGAAATAAATTCTGCATCTCAGACAGTAATATTTGTAAATGAAATAAGAGATCAAAATTATGAGTTTCACTAAACATAAAAATAGTACACCAAACAATTTAATTAAAGGAAAGTAGAAATTCATTGATATAGAAATTAATTTCATGAAATTCTAGTAATTATAAATAGTCAATATCAACATGAGTTGGTAGATTGTAATGTTATTGGTTAACTTCGAGACTAGTTGAAAGTCTTTAAATGGAATGATTCAGACATTATAATCTCTAAAAACTAAATCACTATCTCTCATTCTTAAAGTCTAAATTTTATAACAAAAACTTTTACCCCAGTTCTCCCTTTAACACAAAAGTTAAAACAAAAATAAAAAAATATGTATTTTATTTCAACAAAACTTATGAAATAAATGTAATTTTATCCACATCATTTTTCTCTTGTAATCTTACTTAACATATCTATATTTAATATTCAATGGTTTGATTTTTGGAGTTTATTCATTAAACTTTTTCAAAGCATTTAAAGAAAAATCCAACTAGGAATATTAGTTGGAAAATGCATTTCATTTACTTCAGATCAATGTTTAGGACAATCCACTGAATAAAGGACAAAAAAAAAAAAAAAAAAAACCATGCAACGTATATATACATAATTAAAAATGAATTAATTATTTTTTTGATAGCAGAAATATTCAAGAGTTAACATATATTACATAATTTTTAGTTATTAAAAAATATTTTTAAGAGCAAATATGTTGAATAAATTGATTCTATTACTAAAAACACAACTAAATAAAAAGGAATAAATATTCACAAAATCTAATAATTTTATAAATACCTGCAAAATCATGAATCGATTAAAATCCAAATCTATACCATATTTTTTCAATAAATTTGCAACTTCTTTATATTGACATCGTCTGCCATCTATTTCGTAGGTGGAACTGTTGTCATTGTAGCCAGTCCTTGTTACACTAAATTGTGAATTGGGTAAGATTGTAAAACTTTCACCCTAAAATATCATAAAAATAAACATGAAGAAACTTTAATTCTTGCACTTTGATCAAAATAACATTTAAATATTTTGAAATAAATAAAAAGAAATTAGTTCATCAAATTAAGAAGTGTATATATATACTATATATGGCCATTAAATAACAAGACTGATGCAGCAACAGAAGAAATTAGCATACACCAAACGCCAATAACTGACATCTGTTTAGAATGAAACCTTCTCATTCAAATACTGTGACTCTCGCTTCCGTGAACAAATCTGTACAGCAGTAGTCTTCATTCACATTAGTTATTTTTTGTTTTGTTTCACAGGAGAATGTTAAAGTAACAATAGAGCAACAAATGGCTGTGAAAGTTCACATGAAACTTGGAAAAACTGTCACTAAAATTTGTAATTTATTGAAAGAAGTGTATGGCAATGAATGTTTATCACATGCACATGTTTTTGAGTGGTTTAAGTGTTTTCAAAATGGCCGAGAAAACGCTGAAGATTATTCACATCCAGGCCTCCCTTCTATGTCATAAATGGGTGACAACATAAAAAATCAGCATGCTGGTTCAATCTGATCGTTTGTTGCCTATTCATGCAATTGTGGAAGTTGTAGGAATTGCCAAGAGTGTCGAAAATAATCTGTACAGCAAATTTTCCATAACAATATTAACATGTAAAAAAGTGTGGGCTGAAATGGTGCGCAAAATTCTCACATTTGAACCAGAAGAAGCTCGCAAAAATGTCTGTACTGACACTTTGAATGCAATGACCTAAACTTATTGGAAAGGATAATAAAGTGTGGAATTGTGGTTTTGTTTACTTAAGATCCTGAAACGAAGCACTAATCCATGCACTGGACACAGAGAGCAAAAAAAAAAAAAAAAAAAAAAAGCTTGAATGACCAAATAAAAATTCAAAGCATTGTTTCCCCCCCCCCCTGATATTCATGGGATTGTATACCTTCATCAGGTTCCTGAAGGTCAAACTATTAATCAACTTCACTACCTTTATGTTCTTGCTGATCTCAGTGAAAGAACAAGGTAGAAACGACCCAAATTATGGAAGGACAAGTCAGTCCACATTGCCTGTCAAGAGGTTTCTAGAACAAGTACAGCATCCCAGCATTAGACCATCCATCTTATTCTCCAACGATTAGATGTATAACCATGCGATTTCTATCTGTTTCCTAAGGTGAAATCTCCATTAAAAGGAACATGATTTGAATCTGTTGAAGCTGTGAAAAAGTAGAACATGTTCTGAAGGAGCTGACAGAAAAAGACTTACAGTGCTGTATCGAACAATGGAAGATTCACATGGAGCATTGTAGAGATAGAGGAGTGTATATTGAAGGTGATAATAAGTAAATATGTATAAAAACAAAATAAAATGTTTACAGTACCAGTCTCATTATTCAATAACTACACCCCCTCTTTTTTGTGAGAGTATATATATACATAGCAACAAAATATTTATTAAAAAAATACCTCATCCTTGATGGTTGCAAACTTGACAGTGACAGAACAACTGTCGAGGTCAGGATACTTGTTACTTTTGTGAATGAGAACACTCACTTTCTTGGAACGTATCTTTTGTGCTCTGTATCCGAAAACAAAGAGTAGGGCATCAATCACATTGGACTTTCCACTTCCATTAGGTCCAACAATACAAGAAAAATTCTATGCATTGAAGGGGGGAGGAGGAAATCACAAGTAAATTATATAAATTACTATATAAAAAAATTGAATACAATAAAAGAAATATAACAAATATTAAAAACTGCTTTAATTAAGTTATAATTTAGTGAAGAACAGGAACATAATTTGTTCTGCAGTATTACATAGGGCTTTTTTTTTTTTTGTTATAATTTGAATAAGATATGTTAAAATTTTATTTTCAACCAAGTATTTTTCAGTGATGTGCATTTTTTTTTTATTATTATTATTTCCTCTTTTATGGAATAATATTAGTATAATCATAGTTTCAACTATTCATTCAAATAATAAGTGAAAAATACAAACCTTTTTACCTGTTACAAACCTAATTTAACAATATATATATAATTAGTTTTGAGATATTAAAAAAAAAACCAACATAAAATAGTTCAATAATTTTAATATTTTACTCTAGGCAGACAAGTTTTTCATTGTTGTCACAAACTACGAGCTCATCATGTTGAAATTGATTAGTCCCATGAAGTACGCTCAAAATCCTACTTTCATGCAAAATAATCAAACCTATTTGCAAAGAACAAGTCCATCCTAGTTACTTTTTGCCAAATTTCACAATGGGTGGGATATTCTTAATAGGAATGAAAAAAATAGTTGATCAACTTGGTCCAATTGAGTGATTTTAAGAGACACATGGACAAAGTTCATTGTTGAAAAAAGGAAGGGGACAATATATATATATACATACACACACACACTTGAAAATGGAAAATTTCCATTAATATGCTTCTTGCATGCAATAGAAATATTACATTTAAAAACAATTTCTACTTTCAAACTGTGAAAAATATTTTAACTTTTTTTGTAATCACATGCTCACACACAAATACACAACACACAAAAAGACATACATGAAATCTAAAATAAAAAAAGTGGGGACAATCATTCAAAACATTTCTAGAATGAGCCCTCCATGTGCGTTCTTCAGTAATTATATTATCTCTCAAATCCCTACAAGAAATCTTGATGCTAGCTGTTCTGCATATGGCAAAGAATAAGATTTTTCTTAACAAAATTAAACAATGAAATTTTCATCACAATTGATTAAAATGTTTCTTTTTTACAGTATAATAATAATAATATTTACTTCAACCTTTGTAAACTATCAATTACAAAATATTTTAGAATGTTCAATTTTATGGCAACTGATTACGCCAAAACTTTAATAATATAATATCCGATGATCAAACTGTACTACAGTTACAATATGCCATATAATAACTATAACCTAGATATGATGTACTGAAGATTTTAACAAATTTATATTCAAATCACTTAATAATTAATCAGATAACTTCATGTATACACTCATCTCTAAAACAATTACCTCTTTCACATCTGAAAATTTACATATATGATATGAACAGTCATGAAAGAATATTTTCGACATTATAAAGTATATATACAAATAATTCTGCCCCCTCCACCCCAAAAAAATCTTTTCCCGACCAATAATCTTTTTAATGACACATTAGTTTAAAATCATTAATTTTAATGAGATTTAATCAGTTGCATATTTATAACTGAATATTCAATCAAAAATGTTTTTATAATATATATATACAGAAAGGAAGAAGATCAATATAGGAGAAATAAATGTACTTTGTAACATATGTATTTGTTTGCATTTATTTTGTAAACCATATTTGTATATATTTTAAGAAAAAGGCATCTTCAGAGAAATAGGTCTGCATAATGTGCAGAAGAAATATTTTAAAAACAAAATTGCAAGTTAATATACCATCTATTGAAACAAATATATTTTACAAATACTGTAACGTTATTTGCAAATGATTTAGCAATTTTGTAAAATGACGCTTAAATATATCAATAATAAACATTAAATGTCCTGCATGCAAAATATTACATATAAGAAAACCTATGAAACAAAAATAATATATATTGATCCATTCCAAGTCCTATAGAATATAAAACAATGTAATCTATTCAGAATTATAATACTCATCAGCAGACTTTTGGCAAAATATTTTTCAGACATACTTAAGGCATCACTTTTAGATAGATTTTATTTTAATAGATTTTTCATCACAAGTTTCTGTGTTTTGGTTTATACTCATCTAACAAACTATTAACTTTCATGCATACCTTATCAAAAGGACCAATCAATCGACTTCCAGCATAAGACTTGAAATCTCTAACATGCAACTCTGAAATTATCAACCTTTCCTTTGTTGCTTCTGTAGTCAAAGCTGGTGCAGGAGCTGGAGGTACTGTTATTTCATCAGCAGCTTAAAAAAAAAAAAAAAAAATTACGAATTTCAACGTGAAGAAATAAACAGCTAGTTTCTTTCCACAATACTAGGCTTATAGAAGGTTATGTTATATTTAAAGCATCTTAAAAAAATGCAATAAAATGTTTGTATCCATCACCTGTTGTTCACAAAACTCTATAGATATTAATGTTTTTCATCATAAGCAAATGAATCATACGGCAGTAATGAAAGGGAATGTGAACTCTAAGAAACCCTCATTGCATACGAATGCCTTTCTCTTCTAACAAGAATAAATATTACATAACCCTTTTGACTTCAAGTCACTAAATCAAATCTAAAATTTTAGTATCCATTGTGAGAAAAAAAACCGTATAAATTTAGCAGAAGAGTTTTAAATTGATATGGTTTAACAATGGAAGTATAGGCTAGAATACAGCCGAGCCAAATTGGTGACACTCTGAAAAAGTTTGCCAAGACAAGAAAAACACCAAGTTACAACAGAAAAGTACCCAGAAACGCAATTAATACACGAAAAAATTTATTTTATATATTCGACAGTGAAAACAAACATGGCATATTTTGGTTTATTTCTTTCACTACACCATTATTTCATCTTCCTACTAGAATAAATTTCCATTCCTTCCCCAATTTTGTAGCAAGTGAAGTGATTATATATTAATTTTGAACTGAGAGGCAACATGAGAATTCATGGTGACAAACCTCGTAATTTTGAGCCTTGGATAATTGATCTGGATGACACCAGAGCTGGTATCTTTCTCTCTTCCAAACCATACCAATGGGAGGACTCTGAACCTTGACAGATTTAATGTGCATCAGAAAGGATACACAGAAATTTTTTTTTTACAAGCAATGATTTCAATCTTAAGATGAGATATCAAAAAATTCGCACAATTACAGCAAGAAATAAGCCAAATAAAAATAGTCATACCTTGCATCAAAATAATGCTCAAAATAAATAACAAAAGAGTCGTGTGGCAGGGTTTTAAAGAAAAAGTAATTATATTTTCAAATTATAATTAATAATTTCCAAAAACTTGCAAGACATATCAAAACAGATGCAAGCTAATAGCTGCAAAGCTACAAGACATATCAAAATATAAAGAATATTGCTATGTATAAAAATTATTCATACCTATAACTGTTGAATCTTGCATCCTCATATATATATATATAAATGTGTATTACACCAATAGCAGAAATTCCCAAGATATAATTTTATTTTTTTAAAAAAATATGTGGATTAAATTTTAATTCCCAACAATGAAATCTTTTCAAAAAACTTATACATCTTAAAAAATAAATTTTAACCTTACTTTTATTTGTCCAAAATAATTTGTGACTAACGAAGGAAAAAGTTAATTAGTTGCTATGTCATTCTAGAATAAAAAAGTGCAATTGAATGGTTGATGAAATATATCAAAACACCTATGTTTTGATATATTTTTTAAATATTTTTCATTCTTATATAAAGCATAAAATATATACAATACTAAATATTTTCAGTTCGACTAATCATAGATAATTTTATGTTCTTTTTCTCCTTCAATGCAATGTTTGCATAAACAAATTTTCGTTTTCAAAACATTTAATATATTTAATTTTGGAGAAACAAGTTAAAAGAAAAAAGAATAAATTGTAAATAACAGCATTCTCTGAAATAAGTTTTTCAAAAATGCTATGTTCACTTTGACCAAGTGTTTTTGTATATTAATAGTATATTTGTAAATTCAATTATTATATTTGAAAGTTAAATAACATCTGTTGGTTCAAATCGGGAATAGGGTGTCCCCTAGGAGATTGGCAACTTCCTAGATAGGTTGCCAAACGTGCATGACTTAAACATTGAGTATGCTTAGGGTTACTACGACCTAAATCACCAATTATCACTTATAAAAGTCGCCAATCGCCTAGGAGACACCCTATTCCCGATTTGAACCCATCTGTTAACACAACTACTAACTGAAATTATTATTTTACAATTTTAAACTGAATTCTACCATTATTGCCAACAAAATTTTTATCAATATACTTTTAGAGCAATAAAAGAATATATAAAAATCCCCCCCCCATTTTTTACAAATGTCTGGGAAAGGAAAATTTATTTTTGTTTCCCCTTAATACTAGTAATAAATATATAACATGCAAGGTAAATATCAATGTGTAACTGAAGCAATTTTACAAATCTATTTTAACAGAACCAAGTCTGTCTTTAATATTTTGCCAAAATTACTAAATTGTTCAAGTTAAATAATTTGTTCATGTGAATTTGTCATAAAAACATCAATGAAAATACATTTAGAAATTAGAATTTATATATATATATGGCAGTAATATTCAGCAAAAATTCTGCACTTATCATGTTCTATCAATTAACATATTAAAAAAATTATCTTTGTAATGATCAAATATCAGGTTAAAAAAACAAAAACTTTTACAATACAGCCATACCACACATTTTCATTGCAACATTTAGATCCCTTTTATTACAATGTGTTTGGTGAAAGTTTAAGGAAATAGGTGAATCATCAAACTAGTATAAGCACAATTGATTAAACTAGTGTCAAACTAAATTAACAATGCCTAGTTTACAATAATCATATTGTAGAAAAAAAAGGGGGGGCACTTAATGGTAGGGCTTTGACTAAAAAGAACCAAAATTTATACATTTAGAACAAACTTAATATCAAAATCTTCTTACTTATACTGCCATTAGGCTGCACAATGAAATCTGTTTTAACACCAGACTGATCTGAGATTTCCTCCATTTTAATTGTTATTTATGAAGAACTAGAAAATAAAAAAAGTATTTAATATATGATAAAAAAATTTCGCTAAGTAAATTTACATGTGTGTCGCAATGTAAGATTTTATAAAATATTTGAAATAAATGGAGCTTTAATAAACATTAACAAGGAATACTATAATGAATTAAAAATAATGTATCATTTAAAACATAATTACAAAGGATCATAATTAAGATATTTATCATAGGAATAAAACACAAGAAATATCTTTTCAGGTATTAAATCATAAAATTAATAAATATTTTAAACAACAGTTCAATTCAAACTGATAAATAATGTAAGAATATTGAATAACTTTTCACAAATTTAAAAAATTAAATAAATTTATTTTAAAAAAATTTAATAAATAAACGAATCGAATCAAAATTCTTACAAGAAAATTATAAGAATTTAATTTCAACGATATTCAGTTCAATGATTTCAAAACTTCAGGATGTATTCTTTACCAATATTTACAAAATATTGACAACATCATACTCTTTCACGAAACATAACTCTTATTTATCACTTTTTTCGTTTTCACACTAAGAACACTATTTACGCACGAATAGAATTTGGCGGGAAAGCACAACTTAGCAACGGATTAGCACGCATGCGTTCAAATTGTCATTTATGATATTTGCATAAAGTTTGGAATCCTCTCATTTTATTTGAATTCTTTAAATGCTTTGTTTCCTAAATCCTCTATTGATTTATTCATGCAAATTCCCAATTAATAACACTGGTCAACTTAGAGAGCTTTTTAACCAAATTATTGACATTCTTGAGTTCTTATATTTAGAATTCTTGAAAGCAATTGGTAGAAAAATAAGAGGAAGAAAAATTTTAAGAAAATAAGAGGATTTAAAAAATAATTCATTTATATTCTAAAATTAGTATTCAAAAGAGGAAACAAATAGTTGTGCAAACTTTATAATACCTAAAATTGGTAAGAAATTAACTTATCTAATGCATTACGATTTGCAATTTTATAGGTAAAAATTAACATAATTTTCATTTAAATGTTTTTTTTCTTTCATTTTTTTTAATTCCATGATTGTGAAGTTTTCACTTCTTGTGGAGTTTATAATTTCATAAGTTACGTCATTTTTGTACAAAAATGAATGTTATTACTTTCTACATATCCTACATTCAATAACTTTGGAAGGCTTTGTCAAATGGTTACTTTGGTTCCCTTTCGGTCTCTCGTGAACAAAAGTTCTTAAAGATCGCATTTTGAACTATTCAATTTCACTGAAATTTAATTTTGACATTTTATTGACAAGAATCTCTCATAAGAATCATGAAGCTTAACAAATCTATTTCAGCTAAATTACATCTCAACATGATTTAAACGCAGCGCATGTTCGTTTTTTTGATCAATAAGTGTGCGATAAGCACAAACAGCTAAATAAGTAATAAAAAGTAATTTAACCCAATTCCCCCTCCCCCATTTGTTGAAGTATCTTTGGATTAGATTTCATCTGTTTAAAAAGATGCCTCCTTCCAGTGGTTCTGAAGAAAGCTCTAGTCCCCGTAAATTAAGCCCATTTGTTTTTTGGGCTCAAACAGAAAGTAATATATCCCTTCGTGTCAGTTTACAAGATGTCTCGGTAATATTTTTAATAAACATGCACAATTTTTATTATTAAAATAATCTGTCTCGCTATTGGATTTGCAATTCACTGCTATTATGAAGTTTGCACAAATATTAATATCATTTGAATACATGCTTCATTTTTACTTTATTCTTATCTTGTAAATTTAAAGATTCCATTTTATTTTATCTGATTTTATTACTCTTGAACATTTTATGAAAGGAGCAGCAAAAAGATTTTCTTAAAGAATTCCTGAATTACTAGAATTTCACATAAACCAATATTTTAATTAAAATAAGCTGATGCCACAGTAATAAAGCTTACATTATTCTTGCAACATATTTCGCAAAGTTGGAATAGTAATTAAAATTTTAGGTGTTGTGCAAATAATAGGTTCATGGATATCTCCAATATATATATAGTCTAAAATTATTGTTTTGTAAAATTTACAAAAATCATTTTAGTCAAGGGAAAAAATATTTAGGAGATACCCAGGTACCTAATATTGCATCTTTAAAGTCACAGGAAACTTCGTACTAATTCAGTTATACTTGTAAGAGTTATGTCTTGAATGTATTTTTATATCCATTTGGTGTTTTAAATATTAATACTAGTAAATATACTATTTTGTTATATACATTAAATTAAATTTTTTCCCAATGGAGATATTTCAAAAAGTTGTATACCTGTAATTCTACACTTGTAAGAAAAACTGTAAAAAGTATAATGAACTTTATCAAAATTTTGATGCCTAAACCATAGTGATAATTGAGTCGAAATAACTGATGGTATACTTCATCAAATGAGGTGCATTTGAATAACATTAAATGAATTCTGTCAATTTTTTTCTTGGGAAGGGAAAACATTTTATATGGACATGAAAACATGTTGCAGTTAAATTTGGAAACACAATTTTGTATAAATTCTTAATTGACAGTATGTTCCAAAATTTATAAAGAATAAAATTTCAGAAAAAGTAATAGGTGTAAATTTTTATTTTTACTTTCTTATTTATATTCAAATTTGTTTTTCAAAAAGCAAATTGAATAAAGAATTTTGGTACTTTTCCATTTCATTGACTCAAATCTCGCCAAGCAGATTTTATTGGCAACAACATGCAGAAAACAAATAAAAAAAACGTTTATGCGCCATTGACTACAACCAATGCCATTTAACGTTAGTTGTATCATTTTTGGTGACTTTATCGCTTGTGAAATGGAAAATTTAGCGATATTTTATATTAGATAACACATTTGCTAAGTTTAAGAAGTAGTTGCAAAAATAGAATATGTGTTTCCAAAAAGCAAAAAACTCATTATAAAAGAGGTTATTAAATATATGATCAGAAAAATGAATGTGTAAATGTTTATAATAAAGAACTATAAAAAAGAAAGCTTTTGTGAATAAAATTATTCAAAGAAGTAAAGAATTCTGAATAAAGGCAAAAAATATTGTATTATGGGATTAATAAAATTTTCTATTTTGAAAAATATTTCATGTTGATGTGCATAGGCAGCTCTGAAAAACACGAAATAACTTATAGGCTTGATAGCAAGTTGAACTTGTAAAATTAATTTGAAAATTTTTGTTTAATTATTAAATTATGCTTAATTTAGTGATACTTTTTTGTAAAATTCCAGCTAATGATGAAAATAGGTAGGAACTTACATCTGTCATTTCCACAGACAAAAATCCTAATTCTATTCAAGACATTTAATTGGATTTTTAATATGAAAATCCCATGCAACTCATAAATTCTTGTTTATGTGAATCTTAAATGATAATGTGTAGCTCTTGATGTTTTATGTTAAGCCAATTTACCATACCCTAGTGTCTTTCAATATTTTGTGTATGTACACGTTTTCATATGAACAAAATTATAATCAGGTGTACATACATCTTTGTAGCTCTACATCCCATAAAACTAAACCAATTGATCAGTTATAATAGTGGTTAAATTTGAAATGTTCATGTTTCTTATCTCTTCATTTATCAGTTTTATTAGCTTTTCACAATTCTGAAAATATTGTGTATTTTCAAAATTCAGTATTTTCTTTTTTTCCTTGAAAAAAGGTAGTGCTGCTTTATCTGAAACTTAAACAATAAATTCTCTTTTGCCTCAATCTTTATAATGCCATTACATGTCTGTTTTTAAATATAATGACATGGTGCCCTTTCACACCTTTTTGGAATGCCAAAATTCTGTTCTTTTCTGTACTACATTATCTGTAATAGGTAGATCTGAATTTTTATCAATTTTTCCAAAATATAAGGTGAAAAAATATGTTATGGTGACAAGGAGAGGAGTAAAACGGTGAAATAATAAACTGTTTGATTTTTCAATTTCATCATTGGCGGAATATTGCATCATTTGGTGAAATTTTTTGTTTTGATTAAAATAGCCAATAGGATTTTGCACAAGTATCAATTTAGCTTATAATCTCATTTTTTGAAATATGTATTTAAAAATTGTCTTATCAATGATAATTTAATTAGTCAAAGCTGAAATATTAAATTCATTTATATGTATCAGCTGTTATTTATTACTTTAATGTTCTACTTTTAATCTTAATTTTCCGATCTTTAGGAACCTGATATTAAGACTTATAATGATTCCATTGAATTCTCTGCTCATGGAATTGGTGCAAATTCTGGAAGGAATGAATACTATTTCAAGTTTGTTTTCTTTAAAGAAATTGATCCTGTAAGTTGTGTTTAAAATCTTTTGTTTGTTTTTTAAATAAAATAAACATTTTATCGAAGTAAATTAACAATGCAATTTGATTTCTTAAAATTTATGTTCCTAGAATAGCCATATAAAATTTAGGTATCTGAATTTTTTTCTTTAAATTTTTTCTCTAATCAGTGAAAACCTTTATAAAAAATAAGAGTACTTTTCCATTTTGCTGACGCTAGCAATAAAGTTGCCAAAAACGATACAACCGATGCCAAACAGAATATGTGTATACTATGTGCTTTCGCCTATAAAACCTGCTTGATGAGGTTTGTGCCTGCAAAATGGAAAAGTACCAAAATAAGCATTAAAAATGTTAATATTCCTTTGCAATTCAATTGGAAATATTAATATTGTTAATTGAATAATATAATTTATTATATGAAATGAAACTATTAACATTTTGTTCAATACTATTTTATTTTTATTTACACCATTTTCAGTATCAATTTTAGGCAATAATAGACCTTTTTTTGCTAAATATTCTTCACCTGTCAATAGTTTCAATTCTAATTTTGACTGGTGATTCCTCCTTATAGATGCCTAAATATAGCACCACAAAGGTGGAAAGATAGAATAAATAAATAATTTAAGTACATTTATCTTAAAAGGTCCACTTGACACATGATATAAAAAATAAATTAAATTTTTGAGCAGGTATCCCATGATTGAATATATTAAACTATCAAAATAAAAAATATATATTTTGTGGAGCAATGAAAAACATGAGCCATTAAAAAAGTAGTGTAATAACTCCAATAATGCTACTATAGAAAATTTGTCTACACTCTATTGAACTTAAAATTAGTTTAAGTTCAATCTGATAATTATTTATTCTGTTAACTATGTATTGAATATTAATTATTTCATTTTTAAAACTTATTGAAAATATTTTAGCATAACGAATTTTGTACACATAAAAAAATTCAATACTTTCCTGTTATAGTGGTGTACAACGATGTATTACCAAGGTAGATTGTATTGTAGAGTAGGCTTTGCGAGTTTGTGGATGACTCGACAGGTGCCACTATAACAGGGAAGTACCAAAAATTTGTATTACATTTTGTTTCAAACTAATAAATAAATTTTAACATCATAACTCTTAAAATTGAACAAACACATGCAGTTAAATCCTTTTACAATCCACTGTTTGTAGAGATGTTATTTTGATTGTCTTTTTAATAATTTAAAACTTTTTTTCTAATTATTTCTTATTTAATAGTTAACCCTTTAAGCATTTTGCCCGTACAGTGTACATGCTACCTGAAATTGGCCTCTTCTGGTTTGCCCGTACGCCCGATATTTTCTCCTTTCCTTTTCTGGTTTGCCCACATTTTTCATTATTGAAAGAGACTATTTAGTATTATTATTTTTCAACAGATGGCATGGCTTGTCCATGTAAATGAAATGCTTTTCATCTGGGTTTTCTATGTAGCAGGAACTTTTCTTTGAAATTTTTGTTCTACTGTATGCCGTTCTTGTGAATCTTATGGAAATTATGGATGGAATAGACGACGAAAATACTTTCTTGTTAGAGGATGAACTACATTCTGATACAGATATTTCTTCTAATTATTTGGATTATTCCTCAGATGACTCGTGCAGTGAGCTCAGCTCTGATGAAGATTTGAGTTCTTCTTTTTTTTTTCTCTTCCCCTCTTGGAGTTATATTATTTTATAAAAAAAGGAGGGAGAATCCACCAATCAAATTATTTATTTTAATTTTCCCTCTCACTTGGAGGGAAAATATATTCTTATGATATTTTGAATATCATAGTATGGTACTTAATTATTTGCAATAAAAAAAAATGTGCCTTTTTTGGAAGCATTTCTGGTAAAATAATTGACCGCTTAAAGGGTTAATAGTGTGACAATTATGTAAAAAAAAGAAGAAAGAAAATTTGCTTTTGTTGTTAAAGCTATATGGTATTTAGACTTTTGGACAAAAGTTATTATTTTAAGATTAACCATAAATTATTACTCTTTCTTCAATTTAAGAAACCTTTATTTAAAGAATTAGCAAATATATATTTTTGCACTAAAATAATTTATTAGCAAGTTGTCTTTTTTAATATTCATATATTATGATTAACAGTCTACAGATTCTTTCTTGACAATAGTTAAGTTATCTAAAGAAGATGATTGATTGCCAAATTTTAAGCCTTTAGCTGCATAGTTCAAAATTTCAAATTATGTTAACATTATGTATTTTTTCAGAGTAGTGAAAGAAAAGTTTTCTGGTTATTGAAAAATGTTGTTAACTATGTTAATCTTACTTACATTACCTATGTTTGTGAAAGATGCCATAGCATTTTTGAGGAATAAGGATTCAAGCTGATTAAAAATTTGGAGTTGTTGTTCAAGTATATGTAAATAATAATAATATGGATGTGTATTATCTTTTTAACCAGTTTCAAAAATGGCAAAAAAAATGCATTAAAAACTAATTAAAATCGCTTTTTTACAATAGAAAACATGAAAAAAAATTTAGGAGGATATAAAAAATGCAACCAAAAATAAATTATATATTTATTTATTGAGAAGGAGGGAGTATGCTTAAAGTTCTTTCCACTCATCAGCAAAGAATCCTAAACAATTTGGAGTGTAATGATCAATGGTGTGGATCAGTATTAAGGGGGGAAAAAACTGATTTACAAATTTTTATATTATTTTAAAAATAAAAATTCATTTTCATTAAACAAAGAACTTGATTTTATTTATAATTTTAATAAACTTAAGAAGTGCTAAATAAATTTAGTTACAGTTTAAGGAGGATAAAAGTTTTTAACAAAATTTAGAATCTTTTCAAAAGGTTGAGTTGGATTCTAAATGATGACATACTGTTCCATGATGTTTCTTGTTACTGTATTTTGTGTTCTCCACAGTCATTAGATTTTTGTTACGTGAACAAAAAGATGCATGTTTTAATTGTCAAATCATATCCTCCTACTTTTTTACTGATGTTTTGTCAAATCAGGAATTCACAATTCATGTAAATAATTGTTCCAATCCACAACTGCATTGTGATACAGGTCTAACTGCTTATTACATCATCTCTCCTCTGCAACTGTAAATGAATCTTAAAGACATTAAAAAAGATCATCTTGGTGTTTCAAACCATGTTTTTGTATATGTTTATGCCAAGTATAAAGATTACAAAGTAAGAATATACTCTTCAAAGTATATTTTCATTTCGTGATTTTTCTCACAAGTTACATTAGTAAACAGAAAGCCCTTAGCTTAGAAAAAATATTATGGCTTCTTCCTCCATTGTCATGCCTTGAATTTTCACATGCTTGAGTGCAGCAAAATTGAATTCTGATAAACAAGTCTGTAGGAAATGGTTCTAGTTGTTATGTCAATGATAATATTTGAAACAATATTTGGTATGGTAGAGCTTGCATTTGGCTAATTGAATTGTACCTTTCTTCTTTTAATTTAAAATTATATTTATATTTAAAGTCAGCACTTGCAAATAAACTATTAGGAAGCCTCACATTATCTTTTTTTCTGAGAAAAATGTCTTTATTCACCCTCTATATAAATTCATCTACAGATTTATCTAAATTAAACATGCCATGAAGATGTGTCCAAATAAATCATTATTTATATAGAGAGAAACAAATCAATTTTATTCTTCCCACCTCATTTCAAACTATTAATGGTGTCAGATTCAACACTGTATTCTCCTCTAAAAGTAACTAAATCATGACTAAGGGATTGTAAGCATCAGATTAATATTATCAATGCATATATAAATCTTTTTTTTTTTTTTTTTTTTTTTTTACCTTTTATGTAGATTCATTTCATCAATTTCATTCATACATTTATTATAATCCATGAAACTGTTTTCTTTTGGTAGTTTTAATTTTTTCTGGCTTTTGGAATGAAAAAAAGTAATAGTACTATAAAATCTATTAATAAAATAAAATCATCATATGAGTTTTTTTTCCCATTGGGTAATAAGTATAGTTGTATAAAACATGTAATCTCAGTTTTGAACAATTGTAACTCTTTTTAAAATTGATATTTTGCTTTCCATGAGTACATCTGTATACCCATACAAAGCAAGCTTCACAGTCACTATTTACCTTTCTGTATTTGTCCCCTTCTTTCTTTTTTCTTCCATTGTCAGGATTAAATGTCTCACCGGTATTATATGACTGTTACTTTTAGTAAAAGGTAAACATAGTAGGACATTGTGACATGAAAATATGTGTACGATAAGGATTTGACTCTGGAACGACCAGAGTGGTGATTTTGACTGCAAATCTATTTTGATAAGTGATTATTCTTAAAATGTTTGTGAGTTCACTGAAGTTTTATAACTTTTATTATATGTTTTTGACGTTTTTAAATATATCGCAGTTTTTTTTTTTTTTTTTAATTTTTTTTTAAAAAAAATATATTTAAATTTTTTACCTAGAAAAAAAAAAGAATTAAAAAAGCTAACATAGAGATTTGAGCCATCTGCTATTGAAATACCCTCCTTTTTTTTTTTTTCTCCTGGACATTTTTTTAAATGTTCTATTCCAACATGCATGCATTTGCAACACTATTGTTGATAAATGCTAGTCAGTTAAATTGTTGATCAGTGAAAATTGCATGTGCTTGATGATTATTTTTTCATTATTTCAAAAGGATTGAGTATTGGCAAGTGTTTATCTCTTTTTCATCACTTCAATGAAAACTGCAGTGGTGACAAGGAAAATAGTGATTCAGATTTCAAGAATGAATATCCCGCTGAACATACTGTTGGCTCTCTTCACTCACTCTTCATGCTCCATATGGAACTCAGTAGCAAATTCCTGATAAAAGAATTATTTTATCTCAGATGTACAAAAAATACATAATTTTACAAAGGTTAATATCTTTACATCACACTTGTGAAAGATATTTTTAGGAAAACAAAATATGAATTGACGTATATATAGTAAAACAATTTAAAAAGTAAACTTTTATTATTTAATTACGTGGGAGTAATATTATCTATTAAGTGTTAAAATGATGGTGCTGAAAAGTTTTTGCAAAAATTTTCCAAAGATGAATTTTTGGGAAGGAAATATTTGATGAGATATTTAATGAAACACTCAATCCACTTGAAGTAATGTAAGTTTCATCAAAACACTTAAATATTTCCCTTTTAGTTATGCCAGAATCTTATTTTGAATCAATATCTATATTAATATGGTTTGAAAATGTTTGATCCTTAACAATTACAAGTATTATTGAAGTTAATCCAAAGAGGGTAAAAAAGGGATTTTTAGCTATTGATTAGTTTTGTCTATGAACTTCTTAAAATAACTTTAATAAAATTTGAGAGATGAAGGCATTATAGCTGAAATTGATGGGTCAAAATTTGAGTTTAGAAAATATCATTCAAGCCATAAAGTAAAATTGTTTCCTAGTTCATAGACAGAATTTTACTATTTCTTAGTTTTTGATCTTGTGGAGATAATTATATCAAAATTCGCTTAGTTCCAGTTGATTGAAAAAATAAGGAGACATTGGAACAGTTAAAAAATTAAGTTAATGTTCACATCAAATCTTTCATTTATTCTGATTGTTGGTGAGCTCATAATGAGCTAAATGAATATTTTAAAAATCATTATAATGTCAACCATTCTAAAGACTATGAGTACTTGATGAATGATGGAAATCATACTAACACTATTGAAGGAAAGTTGGGAAGCATAAAGAAACCAATTTATTCTCTCTCTCTCTCTGTATGTATGTATATATATATATATATATATATATATATTATTTGATTTGATTTGTCTTTTGGGCAGAGTGAGAGGATTGCAAAAAATTTCAACACTCCGTTTTAATAAAGCTAATAGTAAGCTAATTGCATGTATTAAAATTATTTTACAAAATAAAATATTAAATTGGTCTAACTTTTTCTTGCTTTCTTACTTGCAAGTTAATCAATAATGCCATCCAAGTTAATTTCTTTTGACAAATCTTTCTCTGTTGCAATTAAACCTACATTACTAAATCTTCATCTTGGCACATTGATGATCTTAAGTAATATCTAATGATTTTTAGTTTAGAAAAACTTCTTTCCCTTGTTGTAACTGTAACTGGCTGGGTTAAAAATATACATAAGGTTACAGAAAATGTGAAATTTATTGAAATTAAAAAAAATTTCCATCAATAAATTTCAATTTTTTTTTAAAAGATAGGTGGTATCATCTTTAATGATATTGTACATCATTAACTCATTGCACTAGATGTCACCATTAATAACCCTAGATATTGAATCGCCATCAGAAACCTCTAAGAAAAAATCAAAATCTGCACAAGATTTTTTTAAAATCTTCAGACATATTCTCAAATTAATAGGAAAATATCCAGTTAAAAATTTAAATAATGTGTTGTATTCACTTGACAAAATAAACCTTCCTTGAATAGAATTCAACAATATAGAATAGAACAATTTGCAATTGTTAAATAATATTCAACTTTAAATAATAATTTTGGGTCTTTGGCTTACTCATCAGTGCATGTACAATTGAAAAGACAAGTATTCTTTCTGAGCTTTTCAAAGAGAAATTCTATGTTAATATCAAGATTAGTTTCTATTGTTGCAGCATCATTTATATATTTCTGATTGTTGGTGAGCTCATAATGAGCTAAATGAATATTTTAAAAATCATTATAATGTCAATTTATTAAAGGCTTCAAATCTAGAAGAATTTAGGAAATTGATAATTTTATTGTTTAGTTTCACAGATTCATTAATTGTTGACTTAAGGGATTGTAGGAATTTACTTGCGACATTGATATTTGTAAGGATATTATGCCATATCAAAATTGAACAAATCAACTTAAAAGTGGTTACTCAGAAAGGAATTTGCTGCAACTCTATTTTTTAATCACTGGAATCTATTAGCATATTTAAACTTTTTGTTATTTCCTTTAATTGCAGTTTTAAATGTCTTATTACTTTTTTCTTACTCTCCCTCCTAGTCTTAGTAATAGGTTGTAAAGTTAGTTTTTAAAAGGTACCATCTATAAGACAATGAAGGGAGAAAAAATAAATATAATACTGAAGAAGCCAACCATCTCAAAAGTTGACTGCATCATTTCCACCAAATTTAATAAATGCAATACACAAGGCTATATATAGTATTGGATTAACATTTATAATCCAATTTTGTTGACCACTTTATTTTCCATTTTCATATCCCTGGCCACATGAGTTTTGTGCATCTAAATCATGTAATGAACTAATTCGTTTTGTACAATATTTCTTCAGTTACATCTAAATCAGGATAAAACACTAGGAAGAACTCTTTAATTTGAATAGGAAATGTATTCATATCAATAATTCTGACTATAAATGTAATTTGTTTTACATGATTTGAATCTGGTGTACAGTCTAAAATAACCGATTAGTATTTTACTTTTTTTTTTTTACCAAGCCTTGAATTTTACGCTTTTATTACATTAGCTAATAGAGTAATAATTTCATTTTGGAAAAAATTTCTGGGATAGAGAAGCATGTGACTTTTTAAAAAAACTTTTTACTATTTTATTAATATGATTTGAAATAATTGGGTAATATTTCACCAGCATTTCTGTGGCTTTTAAATAATTCCCATTATTCTTTTTAAATTATCCATCAGTTTTGCCTCTTATAGCTATAGATTATTCTGCTTAATACTGATCAGTCACAAGATTTATTATAGTTATATCTCCTCATCATTTCCCAGTTTAAAATATCATTGGGCTCAAGAATCTATTGTAATTTTATTGATCTCTTACATTCTGTTTCTTATAATATTCCATATGTTCAATGCATGATTCAAGTCAGGAAAAGGAGATTCTGTGAGTTCCTCAGGAAAAAGTCTCTTCTTTGTAACTTTTGCAAATAATTTGTAACAATATCAAAATGTACTGTATGCCTTGGAGGAATATACTAACAATTTTCTTTCAACCTTTTGACTGTTTGGCAAAACTCTGAAATATGGAAAAGCTTAAAATGATCTTCCTGTTGCAGGTTCCTTTTCAACTAGAATTTCCAATAACCAATTGTGTTAATTTTCTCTGGCCAATTAAAGGGTTACCTAAGTCAACTCTTGCTGAATGGTCAGAAATGTGTCTTCAATTCCTATTTCTACATTTTCATTAGAATCGGGGAAACTGTCCGACCACATATGTACTGTTGGCTAATTTTCAGAAGGAATAATTATAATAGATTGGGCTTTTCATGTGAAATTGAGACCATCACTGAGCAACTATTTCTGAACTTTGAGGATCCAGTTTAATAAATTCTAATAAGGAATTACACAATTTTTTATCTTGTTTATCTGTTAACGTCATGCATTTCCTGTATAAAGCACCATATTGATGTTTTATTTTGCTTTCCATGTTAAATATCATTATTTTTCGATGTTTTATTATTGTTCTGTGAAAATAAAACTTTAAGTGCATTGTATGTTTTTTCTGTAAAATTTTTCTTATAATTTTGAAATTTTTATTGCTGCTTCTTGAAAATATTAAATATTGTGACAGGTCCATAACCAGACGGGGGTCAGGTTGAGTTGTGCTCTACAGGAAAAATATTTGCTCATACTGATAAATTCATTTATTGATTCTTTTTAAATTTTCCAATTTAAGAATGTTTTTTGATAATATGTGAGAAACAGTTTAAAAGCTGACTACCATAATATATTTCATGAACTCTCATTTTAAAATCCTCTATTATAATAAATTATATTATAACATTATTATATAATTTATTAATGTAAATTAATTTATAATAGAGTTTTCAAGGAAGGGAGAATACAAACCAATTATTTTAATCTATGTAAGTAAAACTCAATGAGTAACTCTTTTATTTTAGAAATTTCAACCTAAGTAAATGCAGAGCCATGTTGGAAAGAAAATAATTCATTGTTGCCAACTAGAATTCTTTCTGAAAGCAAAATCAAATTATGTCATTCAATAATTTGTGTGTGTTGAAATAATCCCAACTCTATAATTTTAATAACAAATTGTTATATTCTAAACTTTATACTTAAGTTATTTTAATGTGTATGATAAAGCGTTATATTCTATTAAATAAATAATCTGTGTAATAATATTCACAAATAAAATTTAGTTTTAAAAAGTTAAAGAAATAGATTTACAACCACATTGTATTTCGCTTCTATAAAATTCAGTGTCCAACCAAATGTTCAGTCCTGGCTAGATGCCTGAATTATGATAGATAGGAACCAGATACATAGCTAGGGTTTCCAGTGCTTGGGAAAACTGAAGATTTCGCATCATTTCCTGTTTGCCAAAATACAATGGTGAAAAGAAAGTTTTTAAAATGATAGTATTTAAAGAAAAAAATTCTTTTTTTTTTTTTTTTTTTTTTTTTTATTGGTTTAAAAAATTTTAGTTCTAAAAACATTATTATGCATATAATTTCAAGGTTTTCCTTACTGTATAAAATAGAATAAAGTAAAAATAGTATTTATGTATTGCCTACTTGAACTGCCACAGTTCACTCTTGTGTTGCAATTATCCCTTTTCTCTGAAGCGATTTGCTAGGAAAAGCCGAGTCTGAATTTTGATGAAGGCAGCCATGACTAGCCTTTTTAATCGGCCACCTTCATGCATGCTCAGTAGGACTAGGGATAGGTATAGAAAAAAATGACCTGTTCTTTTGAAGTAGTTCCTCTAAAAGAGCAAGAATATCCATGTCAGTGGTATGCAAAAAATCTGTTCTCTGTTATTCTGAATTATTTAGAGTAGTTTTCCCCACATTGCCTTCCCAGGTGTATAGCCTTTCTATAGCACAAACTGTTAAAGAAAGCTATGCACTGCCTAAGAAGCCCAAAAATATTACCAGCATTTGTCCCCCACTCGGAGCAACCTGCTATCGTACTGGTGGCAAGCAAATGTTCTTCGAAACAACTTGTCCACCTGCTGCTGAATTTTATATCCACAGAGCTAGTGCCACCATCCATCCCTCCCTCTTCCTTACAGTTTTCCAAATAGAGCCATTAATCACTAAGTGCATGGACAAACCTCAGATATGCTCATTATAGTGAGAATGCAATAAGAATGGAAGCGCAAGATTAGACGACTCTAGAGAAGCTAGAGTGAAGAAGAAAAACTCTTTTCTGAACATATTTCCACAGAGAGTAAAAGACCTGCTATAGCTGGTGTTGGAATTGGAATACCTGTTTATTGGGTCTTCTAGTAAACCTTTAGCAAAGCAGGTTAATGAATGGTAAAGTGTAAGGTAATTGATTTTAAATGAAAATGGTTCATTCTATCTGGTAGGTCTTTGGTTCTTTTGTCCATTTCGTTATCAATTTCAACACCCTAATGGAATACATGACTAAATTATTTTCCATTAAATTGTATTTTTTATTTTGAATCTAATTTATTTTGTTATTTTTAAATTTATGAACTGATTCTGAAATTCTCACATTTTTATTTAATATTAAGTAGAAAGTGAAAAAATATTTTTGATTGTCAACATGTATTTTAGGGCATATATTGTAAGACTATTTCATTGTTTGGCTACAGCAGGTTTATATTGCAGCGACTCTCGCCAACAACAATATCAGAAGGTAAAAATGCCTTACGTAACCCTCCAGATAAGATATCTTTTCAGCCCGATTGGTAAAAGCATGAAAAAAAAAGCGACCAGTCAACTTTCCTTTCGGACCCACTGGAACCAGGGTTCGAATCAACGTTGCAACACTCAAAGTCAACTAACTCCCCTCCCCCCCCGGTCGGAAAACCACCGGCCGCCAAAGTAGTGACTCAGGAATTGTACTCTAGATGGCAGCACAGCCTATACCTACTGATTGCATATACTCTTGGTGCAAAACACTTGCCTCTGTGACAAGATTTGTGTGCGTCTAAGACAAATGCACACAAATCACGACTAATGATATGCCGGCTTTGGTGCACGTGTCGATGAGACTTGCCACTCAACACTATACAGCTGATGACTCAAATGGAAACTTAGTCAAGCAAAACTCAACTGAACAGGGAGGGGATGTATATCAATTGCAGTAATGGCTGAAAAAAAACCCTTCTGTACAAACTAATGTATCCTTCATATCATTACTGGAGAGGGAGTATGCATCGACTCTCGCCAACAACAATATCAGAAGTTAAAAACACCTTACTTAACCAGCCAGATGAGGTGTCTTATCAGCAGGAATCTGAAGAACAAGTGTACCTAAGAACAGGTTAAAGAGCAGTTCTGTAACAATGAACAAGAACAGTCATCCAAAAGAGCAGAAATTCCCATCCTTAGATAGGACTGCCCCTTCTGGTAATTTAAAATGAAGAATACTTTAGATTTGTTTTTTTCTGATTTGGATTAAAACATTTTCATCTCTTGAAATCAGATTAAATGTTTTTAGGATTAATTTTTATAGCATATTGCCCCATTTATTCCATGTAAAACTTACCTTAAAATTAAGCAGTTAAGCACTTACCTTAAAGTTAGCAGTTTTCAAATGGCAGTGGTCGCAAGTTTGTGGTTGGCTTTGTTTCCATTGAGTTGTATGTTTGAGTCATGATTCCACTAAAAATCCATCATGTTGTGAGAATGATGCACACTAAATCTGTCAGGTCCTTAAGATGGCATGGTGTGGAGATTTGGAGAGAGATCACCTGCTCTGGTATGGTACTCGTTGCAAACAGCCCTCATGATGCTGCTAAGTTCATTGTAAATTAATCATCAATCAAATCTAAGAAGCTAAATCTTTTAAAGTATTACTTTTTAAAGTTTTTAGATGTGTTAAAAATTTGATCAATTTAACGGCATTATGAAAATCTGTGTGTAAAACAATATATATTTAATAGAACTATGCTATTTATTGGGGTGTCTAATTATTTTCAACCTATTACTTTCAAGTAATTGAAAAAAAATTCTGCTGCATGGAATGTTTCTGCTGACGAACTAAACATACAATTTTATTTCAGAATGTGCAAGTAAAAATGAAGCAAATGGCAATTGAAATTCTTATAGAAAAGAAGGACCTGGAATGGTGGCCTCGTTTGACTAAGAATCTTGATAGATTAGCTTGGTTAAAATTAGATTTTGATAAATTAAAAACTGATGATGAAGAAGAGGAAGAATCCTATGATTCGGTATGCATATCTTTTTCTCTAAATATACTGTAATTGAAAAGAAAAAATATTTTTTTATAATTATATTATGTAATGCTTTACTTTTTCATGTAGAAACTATATGACCCAAATGAAACTTTGTCACAGATAAAAAGTCGCAAGAAAAAGTATCAAGAAAGAAGTAAGTAAATTGGTAGAGCTGTTTATAGTTTTTTATATTATTTCTTGAGAAAAATTGCAATCTGATATTTTTTGTGTAAAGGTTTATATTTAAATTGAATGAATTTTTAAGAGTGTTCATTTATATATGTTTATGAGAATCTATGTTTTTATTTGTTGAGATGGATTTATTTTTGGATATTAAAGAATACAACACTTGTGCTTTGTTTAATTGAATAAAATATTTCAGATTTTGAAAAGTTGACTTTTCTTAGAACCTAATAAGTCAATTGAAAAGTCCCCGGCCTGACACATAGATGATACTACTAGAATTAAATCCATATGTTTTTTAGTTAGCCCTAACCCTCAAAAGATGCATGTATAAATTTGACGGCTGTCGGATCATTAGTTTGTGAATTATAGCATTTTAAGTGAATCAACTTTTGTTATTGTGAAAAAAATGGATAAAAAGGAATTTCGCGTGTTGATAAAATATTGCTTTTTGAAGGGGAAAAAAACAGTTGAAGCAAAAACTTGGCTTGATGCCAAGTTTCCGGACACTACCCCAGGAAAATCAACCATCAGGGATTGGTATGCTAAGTTTAGACGTGGTGAAATGAGCATCGAAGACTGTGAACGCAGTGGATGCCCAAAAGAGGTTGTTACCGATGAAAACATTCAAAAAATCCACAAAATGATTTTGAATGACTGTAAATTGAAATTGAATGAAATAGCAGACACTCTAAAGATGTCAACTGAACGTGTACATCATATCATTCACGAATATTTGGGTATGAGAAAGCTCTATGCAAAGTGGGTGCCGCGCGAGCTCATTTTTGACCCAAAACAACGACGAGTTGATGATTCGGAGCAGTGTTTGAAGATGATCAAGCGTAATAAACCCGAGTTTTTGCGTCGATATGTGACAATGGATGAAACATGGCTCCATCATTTCACTCCGAAGTCCAATCGACAGTCATCCGAGTGGACTGCTCACGATGAACCCGCTCCAAAGAATGCGAAAACGCAACAGTCGGCTGGCAAGGTTATGGCGTCTGTATTTTGGAATGCGCATGGAATAATTTTCATTGACTACCTTGAAAAAGGAAGGACCATCAACAGCGACTATTACATAGCGTTATTGGACCGTTTGAAAGACAAAATCGCCGAAAAACGGCCGCATTTGAAGAAAAAGAGCTTCACCAAGACAATGCACCGTGTCACAAGTCAGTAAAAACGATGGCAAAAATCCATGAATTGGGCTTTGAATTGCTTCCTCATCCACCGTATTCACCAGATCTGGCCCCCAGCGACTATTTCCTGTTCTCAGATCTCAAAAGAATGCTCGCAGGGAAGAAATTTTCGTCGAATGAAGAGGTGATCGCCGAAACTGAGGCCTATTTTGAAGCAAAGGACAAATCATACTACAAAAATGGTATCAAAAAGTTGGAGGGTCGCTGTAATCAGTGTATCATCCTTGAAGGGAATTATGTTGAATAAAAAAACTAATTTTGCCAAAAAAATGTGTTTTACTATGGTAGGCCGGGGACTTTTCAATTGACCTGTTACTTGTGTATTTATTCTGCTAAAAATTTCTTGATTTTTTTTTACTTTCAAAAAATAACTGAATAGGGAGAATGAAATACAATTGACAATGAAATATCTGAGAATTTCAGTAACTAGTATCTTTCTTGAGTTATCTGGTTTAAAAATGGTAATATTACTTGATTACTTAAATCAAATATTATTTGATTGTGAAAATCATTTATATTTTAGAACTTTTCCCTGTATTTCCATTTAAAATAAATTCAGTCCAAACAAGAAAGAGCTTAAAATGTAATTCTTATGTGTTATAAATTTAGATCAGATATCACTGCATTTTTGTTGAGGAAAGGATACTTCTTAAAAATAAATAAATTTATTTTATATATATGTGAGTGTGCTTTGCTGGTACAAAAGTGCCTTTCTCCCAGTAATATCAAATAACATCACTGAGATGCTTCTGTTCCCTTTATAATTTTTAAAACCTTTTTTATCCATGTTTCTTAATTGGATTTTTTGCGCTGTTAAAATAAAATCCATTCCTTAACAAATTTATCTTTTTGCAGCTTCCTGATGACAAAGAATGAAGCGTAGTCAAATATATTGTAAAAATTGATGTGTGCAAGTTATTTTCTCTCAATTTTTTTTTTAGAATTTCCTGTCAGATTGATTAGCACAAAATCACTTCATTTGGAAATCTTAATTCAAATTCACATTTCTCCATATCAGCTTATTTAACTTTATGATGCAAATATCAGTTATTCCAACTTATGGAAATGTTTCAAAAAAATAATTTGTGTGTGGGCATGCAAGAAATGTGAGAAGCAATTTAAAGGATTGCTTAAAATCAAATATTAAATTTGTTGTATAGATTTGAAAAAAAAAATAAGTGCTATATTTTTTCTTAACACTAGAAAGACTGCTGTTGTAATTTTGACAGTTCTGCAATTTGTATTATATGCTACGCTTCTAATTATTACAATGCCAAAATCAATTATTCCAACTTATGGAAATGTTTCATAAAAATTATTTGTGTGTGGGCATGTAAGCAATATGAGAACTAAATTAAAGGATTGCTTAAAACCAAATATTAAATTTGTTGTCTAGATTTGAAAAAAAAAAAAAAAAAAGTGCTTTATTTTTTTCTTAACATTAGAAAGATGGCTGAAGTCATTTTGACAGTTTTGCAGTTTGTATTATATCATTTATAATTCTGTTCCTAGGCTTCTGAAATTTTATGACCTATTAATTTTGCATGAAACATGTACACATGTAACAAAATTTTCTTCTGCTTTAAAGAGGAGGAAAAAATGTTTGTATAACTGGAAAGATGGTAGTCCATCATTTTGAGAACAGTATTGAAACCTAGTTAAAAAAATCCGCCATCCAATCACAAAAACAATAAAAATAAAATATGTAATAAAAAACAAATATATCATTATTTAAAAAGTTATTATTTGAACTAAAACAAACTTTATCTCCTACTCTACCCTATAATTCCCCCCCATTCCAAACAACAGATGTTTTCCAGTGAAACACCTGTTTGTTCAGTCACATGACTAGTGCTCTGATGAGAGATATGTGACAACAAACAAGTAGTATTATTTGAGTAATATTCAATATCCTGTGGAACGTGGCTCAGCGTAAAATTCTTAGTAATGAAGAAGTACCTGAGGAGAAGGACAAATTTTTTTCACAGAAAATTCAAACATCCAATAATGATTCCGAAATTGAGGACAAAGCACGAAAATAAATTTTGGTAACCAAAACAAAACCTACATCTAAAAATAAAGTTAAAAGAAGGAAGACTGAAAACAATGTCACATTACCGAATACTTGATGTAGGTCCTGCATCAGAATCAATGAAGTTGCACGAGACGGCACAATGTGGACAAGAATGCCTACATATAGTAAACCTGGATGCTTTCAAAGCCAAAATATACTAGTGGTGATGGTTAAGTTTTATGGGCAAAAGCCAGATGTGGCCATGCTGCACCAAACAAGGTGTAACTGTGATCTAGACATTTGAATGAGCGTTTGACAATTGTCACTTTGAATTCAATGAATGAGTGAGTCATGTGAAAGCGTGATTTGTGGCCAAAAAAAAAAGCGCAAAAGCCAGATGTGATCCTGTTGCACCAAACAAGGTAAGTGAGAGAAAGCAAAGCTAGTAAAGAGTAAAACTGAGATCTAAATATGTGAAATAAATTTGGTATTAAATTTTCGATTGCAGCAGATGTAGAATCAAAATACATGCTGAATTCCATTCCATATTTAGGAAAAAATGATATTAGACTGCACAACTTATCACTTTCAAACTATGTCGCTTTACGTCCATTGGAGCCATTCTTCGTCAAAGGTAAGAACATCATTACCGATAAATTTTTTACTTCCCTTACTCTTGCACAGAAATTGAAGCCCAAAAAAGTACTAGCATTGCCGACACAATGAAGAACTCAGGGCGGCGCACACACACCCCCCCCAGATACCGCAAAATATTCAAAGCATCCACTTTATTCTACATTGTGTTAAAAACAATGATTCTACCTTGACTGTGTAACCTTGTAAGAAAAACAAGAATGTTTTGTTTCTAAGCACTCTGTACCAAACTGTTAGCATAATAGATAATGAAAAGAAAGTGTCCAAAACTGGCATTTTATAATTCTACAAAGTATGGTGTAAACATTTTGGACCGAATGGCGTGTAACTATTCAGTAAAAGCAGGAAGCCGAAGATTGACAATGCGTGTTTTTTACAATATTTTGGTTTTAGCTTCGATAAACACATGGATTGTGTACAAAGAAGCTACAGGAAGTACAATACCTAGAAGATTTTTTTTGCTTCAACTATCTGAAGAACTTTGACAAAGTAATGAAAGCCACCTTATGCACTATTTCTCAAATTTCTGGTCAGATATGGATCTGAAAAATCGTACCCTATGCTTTATTATGCTGTATAGGGTTATGTAGTCAAAAAACGCCAGCCACCTTAGCATATATATTCGTAACAATCTTTCTTTTCAAACATGGCATTTTACAAGGTATATTTTTGTTCACATTCGTTATATTATATATATATATATGGATCAATAAGTTCCAGACTAACCCAGAGATGGCGTAGAAAACCAGTAACCAGGTCTTCTAGAGTACCAACCTCTTTGCATGTCAAAATTTTAAGTCATCGGACCAGAAAAGCTGAGTTATAAGGTTGAGAAGTCATTTGTAGTTTGTTTAAAATGGAAAACCGAGTTTCGTGTTCTGATAAAACATTTAATGGGTAAAACACCGGACAAGCCGAAACAATGGTATTGAAAAATCACCGGACTCTGTCCATCAATAGCAACGATGTCGGTGGTTTGTCGAGTTTAAACTGGTCGTATTCCGACACAAAGGACGCTTGAACGCCTGTAGACCTGTGGGTTCTAATCGGAAAATGTGAGTGAAGTGACAAAATTATAATGAATGACGAAGAAGTCTCGTGAGATTGCTGAGATGACACAGATATCATATGGAAGCGTATTTATCATCCTTCATGAAAAATTGAGCATGAAAAGGTTTTTTTCGTGGTGCCGCCATTTCGATGGAACAAAAACAGCACGAGTGATGATTCAGAAAGTCTGTTTATCGCATTTATCTCGCAACAAAAGATTTCTTGCGTCATATGACCATGCCGGACGAAACATGGATACATCACTACACCCAGAGTCAGGGCAGTCATCTGAGTGGCGCGACAGCTGGCGAAAGCCGTCCGGCATGCCACGCAGCATCAGGCTGGCAAAGTCATGGCGCCGTTTGGATATCGCATGTGCGTGATTTTCATTGACTACCTCGAAAAGGTGAATTGATCAACAGTGATATTATGTTGACTTACTTGGTGCGCTTTGAAGGAGGAAATCGCAAAAAGCGACCGCACATGCAGAGAAAAAATTTTTTCACCAGACAATGCACCCTGCCACAAGTCGAG
>BMAW01047403.1:878426-975762 GCA_019974015.1 Nephila pilipes
AAAACAATGGCAAAATTGAACGAATTGGGCTTTGATCCGCTTCCCCACCCCCCATACTCGCCAGATTTAGCCCCCAGTGACTACTGGCTCTTTGCTGATCTTAAAAAAATGCTCCAGGGGAAAAGATTTGGCTCAAATGAGGAGGTCATCGCTGAAACTGAAGCTTATTTTGAAGCGAAAGATAATTTTTTTTATAAACATGGTATTGAAAAATTGGAAAAGCGTTGGAACGATTGTATCACCCTTAAAGGTGATTATGTTGATGAATTAAAAAAAAATTTGCAAAAAAAAATGTTGTTTTCAATGTTAGTTTCGGGACTTATTGATCCATGTGTTACTATGAATATTGTAACATTTCCTCATATCTTTTTTTTAATTCTTAAATTTCATAAAGTAGCTTATTAAATTTAGACTGATGATGGTTTCAATTTTTACATTACTACAAAAGGTTTTGATTAAACTGTTAGGTTTTGATTAGAATTATTTATTATATGCTAAGGAGAAAGAGATTTATTCAATACATAGTTATGACTTAAAAGATTTGTTTAATTAAATAAACACAGGGGATTTAATTTATGAAATATTTCATTGCTAATTATATAAAATTAAAATTTTGAGAACTGTTTTTAATTTGGAAATAATGGATACATAATTAAATAATGGGTAGCATGATAGTAATAGATGATTACATAGACTTTAGGTAAGATTTAAATATGTGTAGGATAAACGTTTTTTATACCTTTAAAAAATTGGAAATTTATTGCTGGGTGGGAAATCTGAGTACAACTTCTTAGGTAGGCCAGAGTATTTATTGGACTGGTTTGTTAATGCTGAAAATATAGTTTTTTTTTTTTTTTTTAAAGTGTTCTTTGTTTCAGTGTTTATGGAAAGGGCTTATGAACTTGTGCAGACAGCATTCACTTTTTGTCAAGTACTTCAAGTATTAGAAGTGATCCATCCATTTCTTGGTTATACTGCAGGAAGTGCATTGCCTCCATTTCTACAAGTAAATATCAATTTCAATAAAATCAGCTTTTTTCCAATACAATTTATTAACAATGTCTAACTTTAATAGATTTATTTCCATTAAATGTTTTCTTTTCTCAATTAAGTGTAATTAATGTTAAAAAAGGAATATATATATATATTTATATTTTTCTATTTTATAAGAAATCGTTGCTACAACTTTTTAGATGGATGAAATTGTCTTTATATTCTTCGGAGCAGATTAAATTAGTAGCATTGTGTTTATTGTTGCTTCATATCTGGTATGTAGTGATGAATTCAGATCTCATCAACAGTGCAACTCAATTCAAAATGACAAGCCAATAGCAGTTAAATTTGGATTTGGCATCAAATGGCTTGCAAATCAAAACTAAAACATGAAACCTTGTCAAATTTATTTTTGTACATTTAACAGATGGTAGCACACAATAATAACACCAACTTGCCTTTAACACCATCTATTTTCAAAAACATACTTTTTGGACCACCCTCGTATGCATATTACTACAAGCACACTTGTATGCTCGATTATAGAAATATTTTGCTAACTATTAAACAAAAAGGCAATAAAGAATATTGTTATCCTAGTAATAATTATAAAAAAGGTAGAAATCTAAGATGTAATAGAAAGTGATTAGATAAAAAGGCTATAAAGAATAAGATCCATGAATTAAATAATATTTCTGAAAATATGTATAACGTCAAAAATATTGAATGATTTATTGTGGTTGCAAGAAAAAAGAAATGGGTATTCTTAATGATTTCACATCTCGGGAAAATCAAATAAGCCAATTTCTGCGCATTATTCAAGCTTTTTCGTAGTACCTTGTCCAGAAATATATCAAAGACAAAGCTTTTGAAAATTATGTTTCAAAATATTATACATTTAATTTAATGGATACATCTTTTAATAATAATAATAATTTTCATAATATTTTTAACCTTTTGTTGCTCAGTGTTCCATGCAGTGAAACACCTTAACTGATTCGCTTCTCTAACCATTAAATTCAGCAATAAATGGATAAAAATTGGTTTCCTATTTCCTTTTACCTTTCTGCTAGAATAAGATATGACAGCACCATACCAACCAATCCATAATTTTCAAATACAATATTTGATGTAAGATCTTGTATTTCCAAGTAATTTTGTCTAGCTTTTTTTTTTTTTTTTTTAAAAAAAAAAAAATTTTTTAAAAAAAAAATTTTTTATTTTATTTTTTTTATTTTCAATTAATTTTTTTTTTTTTTTTTTTTTTTTTTTTATAGATACAAAAACTATTGCTTCATAAGCAATTTCTATGTTAATTTGTTGGCTATAGTGCCAAATATTTTTTATATTAATTTTTCATACCAAAATCACATGGAGCATCTTTGAATAATATAGGGGTGTTCCTTAACCTGAAACACTGCGCTGTAGCACTTCGCATATTACACACTAGAACGGGATGACACACAGAATATCTGGTTTCTGCTTTTCTCTGTGTTGGTTGATTCGTTGGTATGGTGTGGATGTAAGGAGAGGGGGTGCCAGCTCAGGTGTCGTCCTCGTCACTTGACCGAGGTCCATCGCCAATAGCCCTTGTGTTGCTTCTAGTGCGACGTTAATAAAAAAAACTAAACTAAAGTGCATTGTTTGGTTGTGATTGTCCTTGAAAAGGGTAGCATGCATTGGGAGCTTCTTGAAATTGTTTACACATACTTACAGTCTGAAGTTTGTGGGTAAGTTTTCATCCAAGGATTTTAGCAGTAGGTAGTTCAAGTCATCTTCAAGTAGGTCAAGTCATCAACACGATTATATAAAATGTGCTGTCTCACTTTATATAATTGTGTTGATTTTTTATATATATATAAATTTTGTAAATATAATTCCAGTTAATTTTTTTATATTGAAAATGGTGCTTTCCGAAGCGCTGAAGATGCTTCAAGAATTATCGTTGAATAGAAAATGTTGAGAGCAGTGATACTGAGGAATACCCTCCTGTTCCATTGGAACAATTAGATAATGATGATGTCTGTAGAGTTATGGTCTGTAACTGAACAATTCACAATATTAAAGTAGGGCTGACATCTACCTGATGTCGGATTTTGACAGATTAATTAAATATATACTGAATAAATCAAGATATGACACATAGCAGAATGAAGAAATATTTATTACACACCAAACACAACAACAACTCTACTTTCACAATAGTTGCAAAAAAATAATAATGGAAATAAGAATATCATCATCTCGCGTTAATTCGTGCTGCTCTTCATTGGTAGGCAAAGTGCTGCCATTCGCAACATCCTTACCTCTTTTTGAGGAGCTGGATAGCTACTAAAAGATATCACTTATGGTCAGCAAGTTCAGCTTCATAGATTTCCTTATAGCACGACCGTATCTGGTCATTAGAGGTTGATTAACCTCTGACGAATGCGGATTTGGAGATTTCGCAGACGGTTGAACCCCTTGAAACTGTAAACTTTTCTATTAACTTCAAATGGAAATACACATTGAATTGGACAAAATAGTGCACTAAATCAAGTCTTTAATTTAACAGTTTTCAATAGTCCATCTTTACCTGGAATTAATTCTAACACTCAAGCCAAAGGCCATTGAAGATGTCTTTTTACGTCATCACCAATCAAGACAATATCCCCTTGATGAATGTTATATGTCTGAGGATTTTGTCTCTGTCTTTGAATTGACAGACCCAAATATTCGCTGCTAATCGCTTTTTCTATTACTTTCAGTCGAAATCTCAATCTCTTACGATATTGATTAGCTTCCTGCATATCTAAATCTTTAACTTCTGTAGTTGACCTGTCAAAGAGAAACATTGCTGGTGTAATTGGGGCGAGATCTTGCATATATTTGGAGAGATATGTTAATGGACATGAGTTTACGACCTTTTCACACTCGCATAAAATTGTCACCAGCTCTTCATACGTGAATATGGCTTTACCCAAGGATTTCCTTAGAAGCTCCTTCACTGTCCTCACAAGCCTCTCCCAAAACCCACCCCACCAGGCCGCTGTGGGAGGTATAAATTTCCATAATATATGTTTTATTTTTGCATAGCAAGAAACTTCATTCCAATCGATTTCAGCCAATTCATTATATGCTCCTCTAAAATTTGTACCATTTTCCAAATACATTACTCAAGGTCTTCCTCTCCTAGCCACAAAATGGCAAAATGATAACATGAAGGCATCTGTTGAGAGTGAAGAAACTACAAGAAACACAACAACAATTCTACATTCACGACGGTTACAAAAAATAAAAATGGAAATAAGAATATCATCATCTCACATTAGCATGCCCTGCTCTTCATTGGTTGGCGAAGTGCTGCCATTCGCAACAATGTCACAGATGAAAATGATTATTTGGATTTATCTCAACCAGCTCCTTTATGCAGCCCCAAATTCCTACTTGGAATTCTAAACAGGTAATTCAAAACACATTGCTAGATTTTACAGCTAAAAGTGAGCCAAATGAAAAATTGTGGGAATTACCCAAGAAAACCCTGTTAGCATTGTGTCAAGATATTTTCTTGCTTGAGTTGATGGAACATATAATCTTTGAAATGAACTTATATGCCGTGAAAAAGGAAAAAGTTTTTCTCCACTCATATTATTACTCAAAAATCATATATAACCAAGATGTACAGTGTTTCTTCATTCATATGCGGAAACTTTGACTCATTTTCGCGCTTCATTGCAATGCTCGCTTAGCCAGACTTTTGAGATTTCTAGTGGTACAATGTTCCAGTTCGTGGACCACCTACAGAATCAAAATGGTAAGTGAAATCATAACAAAAATTGATATGCAGACTCCTTTAGGTCTAAATAGATTGCCTACAAATTTTTTTTGTCAAAATTTTAATTTTAAAGGGTACTGCACAGCAAAGGATTAAGAGACTTATGAACCTTCTTCCTCTTAATAAAAATGTTAGAATTAAAAAAAGCTTTTAAATATTACATAAAAAGGGGCAGATTTATTTGGAATTATAATTTTCAAAATTTGCAGAATGATTTAAAATGAAATTGCAAAGAATTTATTACTGAGAAGCACCAACATTTGTAATTACAGGTGATTTAAACATTGTCAGAAACAAGATTTTGAAAGACAAAATGCATAAAGGTATAGGTTGTATACTTTTGATTTCTTGTAACAAATTTGGTAAGTAATAGATAAATAATGATGTTTGTGAATTTATCAATCTATCAATAAAATTTGGGTTACCTTTTGGAGCATTCAATAAATACAAATTAAATATTAATAAAGGTATTTATAATATAAACAGCAAAACTAGTGATTTTTACAGTTATGAAATGAAAAAAAATATATATATTATCAAATTTAGAAAAAATGTATAATAGGAAATGTTGATATAATTCCTAATAATTATTTCCAAATTTTACTGCAATAAAATGGTCAATATACACTTAGTAGAAAGGAATGCATTTTGTAGAAAATAATATAAGTAGTTGGAAAATTAATATTAGAATTACAACACTATATATATATATAAAAAAATGACTTTCAATTTGATAGCATTAAAATCCGTATATTTTCTTAACTCCAAAATTTCATAAGAACTGATTGAGATTAGAATAATTACTATCTTAGAATTAATTAATTTAATACTTTTGTTACAAAAGTTGATAAATTGTACAAACTGTTTTACAAGATATTGTAAATAATTTTGTTCAAATAATTATTAAAAGTAGTATAGATATTAAACAAATTAAAAACAAAAAAATATATTCAATCCATAGTTATGATTTTGGAGATCTTTTTAATTCAATAGATATTGATTATCTTGTTTGAATAAATGTATATTATATAGAGATAATTTTTTATGTGTGCATGTTAATTTTAGGTTATTTTATTTCTTTTATACATTGGTAATTTATTATATTTGCTTACACACATGTTAATTATGTATTTATTATGAACATTATTAGTTTTATATTTTACTATTTTTTAAAAATTCTATATTAATATTATCTCTTATGAAAAATTAAATTCTTTTCAGTTAATTTTGTATTTAAGGAAAATTATGTTACCAAACACTTTGTCCCGTACAAGAGGTACTGCTGTGTCAAAGAAAAAAAGAAGATAAATCATTTTTTTAATTGTAATCTTCAAATAAGATATTTTATGCCAAATTCAAATATTTTTTAAGATTTATCTCTTTCATATTACATTGAAAAACTTTTTTAATTTGGTATTTAAAAACTATGATTGTAAATCTTAAAAAATTATGGAAGAAATGTTAGATAGCAAAAAAAAAAAGCTGTTTTATATAAAATTTTGCCGACTAAAATCATGCATAATTATGGTATTAACCTTTCATGAATTTGTACCCAATGAAAACTGATAAAATTATGACAAAAATTTTATTACGTAATTATACATGTAATGATTTCCTTTAAATCTAATTTAATTTTCTAATATATTTTATATTTTGACTACCATAATACTGCATTCATCTTTATTTGGAGATCCCATTCCTTTTCATATATACTATCACAATTCTCAAAAATTAGCCAATCAGGCTCCTTATAAAATACCTAAAGATTCCTACACTATTACCATGTGATCTGTATAATCCTTAATTGAAATTCCCTAGATAAACAAACAAACAAAAAAAACCTCTTTCCTAATTACCAGAGTGAGTAGAAGTGTGTTGCATCTGTCACTGATCCCTGTGTATCTGCCTCCCTCTCATGTGAACATAAATAAATTCATAATTCATTGACCTAAAGTTTCTTTTTTGTGCCATGACTGCCACAATTTAAGTACCAAAATGTTTTCAATTCAAAATTTAAAGTATTACTGAAGTATTATATACATACATACCGAGTCCTTCATGAAAGACTTGTTAACTGTGTATATTACTATTTTTTGACTTTATAAAAAATATAAAATGTTAATAAATTAATATTTCAGGTGTTTGGTCGCATGTTCATGCTAATTGGAATGATCAATGCAGAACCTCGCATACAATCAAAGCCTGCAGTCTTTTACTTACTTTATGTGTACTGTGTGAGTGAAGTCATTAGGTAAGTATTGATATTATAATTTATCAATCTTTTATATTTACTTTCATTTAGTTTTCATTAAAATTCACAGATATGTCTTTATTCATATTAAATATTTTTTAGGGTTTTTAAAATGAGATTGAAATTAAATTATTTCATGAAGAACCTATGTTGAAAAACTATCAATAAAACCATGATATCTCACGTAAAGTATTTTTTGATAATTTAATTAATACAAAGGTGGTTCAAAAAGTACCTGTATTGGGAATTGGCATAACTCACTGTAGTATTGTCCAGTGATCATTTTTCCTTTTTCTAAAAGATCTGGGAGTATACCCTGCACATCCCAAACAAAAAGTTGTTCCGTAACATTCCCTGTCGATTAGACTGCCTTCACTTTCTTTGGAGCAGATTCTATGAAAATAACCCATTATTTTGATTATTGCTTGATTTTCAGTGTATAATTGTAAATCAGAGTTTAATTGACAGTGCCAACTCGAAGCAAAATGAAAAAGATAACTTGTTGTGGTAGCAATCAAATTTCTATTTAGTAGCAAATGACTACCTAGTCAAAACTAATCTATGAATCAACATTACATTTGTTGTTGGGTGGTTTAATAAATGGTAGCACACAATAGTAGCACCAACTTGATTTAGCACCCCTATTTGTCTTCTAAAATAGGTATTTATTGAACTGCCCTTGTAATATCCCCCCCTCCCACACACAAATCTCAAAGCTCCTAAATGTTAATTTTGTGATGAATCCACAAAAAAAAAGAAAGAAATTCATAATATAATTTTAAGTAATTTTTTTAGTTTTAATAAAGTCTTTATTTTCTGTTTTAACATGATACACTTATAGCAAAATTTCTATTTCTTATGATGCACTTCTGAGAAATGTTATTGAAATTTCTAAAAATATTTTTTAATTGTTTGGAATATAAATCATGTGTTGGTAATATCATTTACTTATTGTATATATTCATTTTTTAACCAGGAATGAAAACAAGTCTTTTAACTATAATAAAATTTCTTTTCTTTTAATCATAAAATGCTGAGATTTCAGCTCACAGATTTATTTTATTATTAATAAAAGGAAAAAAGTTTTTATTTATTGTAAGAAAAATTCTGTAGATCAAATAGATCATAATTTTGAAAAATTATGATCATATTCAAAACTACAAGTTAGTAATTTCTTTAAGTAACCTTTCTCTGCATTTCCTAATTTGACTCTCAAAACTTGTTTCATCCTTTGAAATACTGTATTTTAAATTGGAAAAATATATTCATATTTTATTTCCAGGTATCCGTATTACATGCTGCGAGTCTACAACTTGGATATTGGTCTTCTAACTTGGCTGAGATATACTGTATGGATCGCACTTTATCCTCTTGGATTTCTTTGTGAAGGTAAACCATAATGATTTTAAGCATTCTAAATGAGTGACTAGGTTGAACAGTTTTATTCTATAGTTTAACATACAAGACTGAAAAAAAATCCCTTAGAAATGTTTTCAAATTCAGTAGTCTCAATTTGTGTTATCAGCAAATTTAATTATATTTCAGCTAACTTGTCTGTATTTAAATTGAATGATACATAATAATAGATATTCTCCTGAAATTTGGCTCATAAATAATTTCGTATACAAAACAAACAACTAAAGTGTTTAACATAAATTTATCTAATTATTAAATAGATTTTTTTAAATAAAAAAGTAAACATTTTGAAGGTAAAGTAAGGATGTGTATTGATTGATGAGGTTACATAGGATATTGAGCTACAAAAAGGCTATTATCTTCCAATGAGTGGGTAAACAACACTTTTTTTTTTTTGCTCTAGATCAGATATTTACACTTTTTATGGTAGAACTTAAAATGCAAGTAACAACCATCAGAAATAAATAAACACTCAAATTGAATATAAACACAAGAAAGATCATTCAAAAATTGTAAGAAATGTGGCTTTTAATTTTCGTCTTGTTAAAAAAGATATAAGGCATTGAAAATCTTTGTTAATAAAACATCATAATACTAAAATGGAACCAAATCCTAAGTGAAGTGGTAAAACCGTCTCCAGTAGCCCAGAAGGAAAGTTGTAGGTTCAAAACTTAATTGCAGTTTAGAAAAGCTGTTTTTTTTTTTAAGGGAAGGGGATATTATTTAAATTTTGGTGTTTTAATAAAAAAATTACCCATAATTAAATATTGTCGCATAGATATTGGAGCTGGTTAAATAGAACACACTACAGATATCTGAATGATATAGCTTTATTTATACAAATTAAGAGCAGCTACACTTGGCCAAGAACTCTTGGACAGAATACATGGCTTTATATATAACAGTAGAATATTCCAGAACACCATTTTGGAAATGTAAAGAATACTCTTGAGGGTTTTAGAAACTATAATAAAAAACATAGAACAATTAAACATAACTTTTGCATAAATTTTCGATGTCATCACCAAGTTTCAAACCCAGGAACTTTCACTCTGTAGACAAGTATTTTCCATTGGCACCATTGGTGCTTGCGAGCATCATGACAATTTTTTTTATTTTTCCATTGTATTACTTTATCAATATTTGAGGAAAATATATCTTTGTTTCCTCTTCATCTGCTGAGACATGGGTTATTATTAAGTTATTCAAAATTGTCAATTTTTTTAAAAGAAATTTCTGTTTCTTATTATAAGCTATACACAACAGTGTTGGAGAGCTATTACAAGAAAATCAAGTTAATCGGGGCTCATTTTGGTGATGTGGGTGATCAAAATAAAAAATGATTCATAATGTAACTTCAAAAATTAAATCATTTTTTTAAAATTATGTGATTTTTTACAATATAAATTATGGCTTAATAGTAATTTAAAAAAATGTAGTTATTTTAATTTTTTAATATTTAAATTAAACTGAAATGATGAACAGATAATTATGTTATTTTAGCTCATATGCAAGTTTTATTTATTTTTTTAATGTTTTGAATAATGTTACAGCTATGATGAAATTTCACAGGATTAAAAAAAATTAAATGTTTTATCCGTATAAAAACAGCACTGATGATTCTGAAATTAAAGCTAAAATTGCTTTGAATCTGTTTTATCATTTATATGCAATATGTCACATCTTATTATTTAAAAAAGTATTCTAAGATTTAAAAACTATTTTCTGTTAAAATGATCATGATTAATATGATTCCTTCAACTGTGGTTTTTAACCTATATATATAAGCTCATTTTATTTAAAGATGTATTTATTTAACCCAAACAAAATCACAGGATATATTAGTTAGCATTTTATATTTCCCAATTTCTTATTTATGATAGGATATTGTAATAGATGATTAACTACCTATGAAAATCTCATAATTGCTTTTATTTTTGAACTGTAAAATAAGAGAATTTAAATTTGATATAGAAAAGATCCTTGTTACAAAACAGAAACTTTATTTTCTTAATAATTATGACAAACTTATCAACCCCCCAGAAAATTATTTCATACACATGGGTACATAGGTAAATTAGATCAGTTGCCGGAATACAAATATTTTTATTTGGTGATTACACATATAATGAAAAAAATCAAAGTTTCTTGAACTTATATATCATTGCATGAATATAAATTCTCTTAATTTACGGTGTCTGGAGTACTACAAATGAAACAAAAACTTTTTTTTTTAACTATTTCTTACTTTTCTAATCAATTATTTGTTAAAGATATACAACTAAAAAAATTAAGTTTGTTTGTTTTTTTAAACTTTTAGGAATCATTATACTTCGAAACATTCCATATTTTGAAGAAACTCAAAAATTTAGTGTTTTTCTCCCAAATAAATGGAATATTTCTTTCTACTTTCCATCTATCATGAGACTCTATCTATTACTTGGCTTATTTCCACGTAAGTATTTTTTAAAAAAAATTTCCCCCAAAAAAATCTTAATAATGAATAATATCATAATGGAATATTTCTTTTGGTCAATTATTGTTTGCTGCATATATAGAGAATGGTCAAAATTACATAGTTCTTAATCCATTTATTGTATTATAAAATGAGCAGAAAACACTGTATATTGCACATTTCACTCAGTGCTGTAAAATATGAAATATTTTATAACACAGAAAAAATAGTGATTGTAGGTTGCAAGAGCCAGATATGGCAGCGATGTGACAAAATAAGATGCAACTGTGATCTAAACATATATAAAAAGGAAAAAATTGGTTGAAAAGAAGGGTCGGAAAATAGAGAAGGATGGCTGAGGATGCATCACCCAAGGGGGAAAAAATTGCTAGGGTACTTCAAGGTCACGATTCCAGGGCTTACTTAAGGAAGGCAAGCTCCTGGGGGAAAGAATCATAAATGAAATAATCACTTTAAAAGTACATTAGTAATTTTTAAAATAAGTAAAAAAAATTAATACACTTATCACTACTACTTGAATTCTTAAATAGCTAAAATTGAATTATTTAGGAAAACATTACTTATGATTTGAGGTATCTAATACCTTTCAAAATCAAATTTTTCTGGGTGACTCGTAGAAGGCTATGGTAACCCTCATCAGAGTAGCAAGGTTTGTTGCTTTTTGCTCATGTATGTGGAAATTTGGAGCTCAATGTCACCTTGTTATCATCCTGGGGTTTAATTTGAATTGAATCTTTTCAAACATTATTCTCTGAATTTAAGTAACGAAGAAAATGTATAAAATATGGGAAAATAAAACTGTTTCATTCATATACATTAATAATGTACCTTGTCCTATATTAAAATATAACAAATTATTGAAGTCCAGATTATATTCTCTTGAAGCTATGCTTGTTTGAAAAGTTTAAGGTATTAAAGGTTTGAAATGTAGAGAAATTAGACATATATATTATCAGTAAAATGACATACAAAAAATATTGGTCATTAAGTAACATTATGAATAATATACACATGTTGAGAATCTGAAATAATTTTACATTTAAGAATAGAATGGTACAATAAATTTTAACTAGTAATTATATATAGTAAATAAAAATGTAGCTTAATAATGATGCAATAAATTAATTTTTGTGTTGGAAGTTTTCTAGGGAATAAATTACAAACTCAAATATTATATTAAATGTTTAATATATTAAAAAGTTCTGCATTTAATAATTACTGTACTTTAGTTTTTTTTTTTTTTCTGTCTTCAATTTAGTTTTGTATACTGCCATGACTCACATGTATCGACAGAGAGTCAAAATTTTGGGAAGACACCAGCGCCACAAAGATGACTAGTCATTATCATTCTCAATTATAAATATGTACGTACAAATTTTATTCCATGTAATTAACGATTTAAATCTTTTTATACAGCTTATGAAGCTAGAAAAATTTATTTATTGCTTGTATTGTAATGCTGAAAAATAAACAATTCAATACAAAAACCCTATTGTAATAATAATGTAGTTTGATTTTATCATACCATGTTAGATTCTTCTAATCCGAAAAAAATTTACATTAACTATTCATTAAAATTGTTCTATGAATCATACCTGAAACAGAATAAATAGGTGTCACATGTTCTAAACTTTACCTTTTCCTTTCTACATACAGTAGTTTAATAAAATAGAATGTATATTGGATATCAATTAAAATATTACTTCAAAAGGAGGGGGTGTCAAGTTTTTAAAAGAAACATTAAAATGAAAATAAATTTGCATTACCTTCAAGCTACAGCTTGCTTTCAAAAAACATTCCACCTCAATTTACAAATAAAATGGGAGGAAAAACTAGTCAACACTTCTTTAGAATTTTTTTTTTTTATAATTATCATGTCAAAAAGATATACAATGAAGTTCACTTCACCAATTATAAAATGCAATATGTACATGCTTACAAAATAATATTGGTCAATTATAAATATCAACAAGGAGTAAGGCTGGCCATAAGATGTTCCAACTTATTTAGAAAATTCCTTCCTTCCATTTTTTCTAGTGTCACTTCTCTGAAACTTCCAGCTAAATTCTGCCACTTTCTATCTCGTACTAATGTGCTAGGATAAAAATCTGTGGTTTGAGGTGAAAAAGACACACTCACATGAATTCCATTTTTGGGACTACACCGAAGAGCTATCACCCTAAAAAAAAATGAAAATATTATATTAAGAAAAAAAACAACTGCTCAGCCGTAAATAATGTTTTTTTCCCTCTGTTCTGCTATCTGATGAGTAAACCGTAATTTTACAATGTTTTTCTGAATATCACTTGGTGTGTGTGTGTAAGAGTGTGTGTCAAATTTTCGATCATTAATTTAACCAACTTCCCATCAATCTAGAGCTTTGAAATTTTGGGAATCGTTCATACTCGCCTAACAATGCAATATTTAGACGTTTGCGACAAGTTTTAACTAATATTTCAATAATTTTAATAAGTCAAAATATTCTTTCCTCTCGGCGCTTTTAGGATTGAGGAAAAAAATTTCTTTCCCCCTCTGGGAGCACTGGGCAATCCCCACACCGCATGAGGTATCGTAAACCTTTTGTACTCACAAAGGGGAGATACTATCTCCCCTTTACTATCTCCGAGATAGTAAGGGTTGCTGACTTTTAGTCAGTAATCATTCGCAAGAAAGAAAGTTTCCAATATTTGGCGTCATGTCTTATCACAATAATTTTTTTTGAATTCTGGTTCCCTTTTTTTTTTTTTTAATAAAATGACTTACAAACTTTCAAATGCATGTTTTGATTTTATGAGTATTATAAATTTTTTAATACTCTCACAAATGTCTCTTTTTAAGTAAATTTTGAAGTTAAAAATAACTAACAGTTTTAACTAATATTTCAATAATTTTCTCTAATAAACTTTGCCACCATATAAAAACGTTGGTTTTTATATCGAATTATTTATAATATAAACCTTTTAAGGTATGTGCCAATCTTTGGTGCACTTTTTTACAAAAAAAAAATTGTGAAACATATTTTTAGTTACAATGATAAATTTGAAAGTAATTTTCATAAACTTTGAAAAATAAAAAAAAATTATTTTTTAAAAAATGGTTAAAATTTAGAAAAAAATGACACTTACACTTAAGTTCATAATAACAAATTTTAATTAATGTATTTCACTTTTTGTTTCAACAATATATTTAACATACAGATTACTGCATTTTTCTGCTTCACATTACAGATATCTCTTAGTACTAAAAAGACGGCTGCCATCATTTTGACAGTTTTGCAATTTGTATTACTAGCTAGGTTTTAAATTTTGTTCCCCAGCATCTAAAATTTTATGACTTTTGTTAATTTCACAAGAAACATGCACACATACCTACAAAATTTTCTGCAAGCTAGTTGAAATCGATAAAACCATAATAACAATAAAAAACAAATATATCATTATTTAAAAAGTTATTATTTGAACTAAAACAAACTTTATCTCCTACTCTACCCTATAATTCCCCCCCCCCATTCCAAACAACAGATGTTTTCCAGTGAAACACCTGTTTGTTCAGTCACATGACTAGTGCTCTGATGAGAGATATGTGACAACAAACAAGTAGTATTATTTGAGTAATATTCAATATCCTGTGGAACGTGGCTCAGCGTAAAGTTCTTAGTAATGAAGAAGTACCTGAGGAGAAGGACAAATTTTTTTCACAGAAAATTCAAACATCCAATAATGATTCCGAAATTGAGGACAAAGCACGAAAATAAATTTTGGTAACCAAAACAAAACCTACATCTAAAAATAAAGTTAAAAGAAGGAAGACTGAAAACAATGTCACATTACCGAATACTTGATGTAGGTCCTGCATCAGAATCAATGAAGTTGCACGAGACGGCACAATGTGGACAAGAATTCCTACATATAGTAAACCTGGATGCTTTCAAAGCCAAAATATACTAGTGGTGATGGTTAAGTTTTATGGGCAAAAGCCAGATGTGGCCATGCTGCGCCAAACAAGGTGTAACTGTGATCTAGACATTTGAATGAGCGTTTGACAATTGTCACTTTGAATTCAATGAATGAGTGAGTCATGTGAAAGCGTGATTTGTGGCCAAAAAAAAAAGCACAAAAGCCAGATGTGATCCTGTTGCACCAAACAAGGTAAGTGAGAGAAAGCAAAGCTAGTAAAGAGTAAAACTGAGATCTAAATATGTGAAATAAATTTGGTATTAAATTTTCGATTGCAGCAGATGTAGAATCAAAATACATGCTGAATTCCATTCCATATTTAGGAAAAAATGATATTAGACTGCACAACTTATCACTTTCAAACTATGTCGCTTTACGTCCATTGGAGCCATTCTTCGTCAAAGGTAAGAACATCATTACCGATAAATTTTTTACTTCCCTTACTCTTGCACAGAAATTGAAGCCCAAAAAAGTACTAGCATTGCCGACACAATGAAGAAATCAAGGCAGGGCACACACACACCCCCCCCAGATACCGCAAAATATTCAAAGCATCCACTTTATTCTACATTGTGTTAAAAACAATGATTCTATCTTGACTGTGTAACCTTGTAAAAAAAACAAGAATGTTTTGTTTCTAAGCACTCTCTACCAAACTGTTAGCATAATAGATAACGAAAAGAAAGTGTCCAAAACTGGCATTTTATAATTCTACAAAGTATGGTGTAAACATTTTGGACCGAATGGCGTGTAACTATTCAGTAAAAGCAGGAAGCCGAAGATTGACAATGCGTGTTTTTTACAATATTTTGGTTTTAGCTTCGATAAACACATGGATTGTGTACAAAGAAGCTACAGGAAGTACAATACCTAGAAGATTTTTTTTGCTTCAACTATCTGAAGAACTTTGACAAAGTAATGAAAGCCACCTTATGCACTATTTCTCAAATTTCTGGTCAGATATGGATCTGAAAAATCGTACCCTATGCCAATTTGGGCTAAGTAATAAAAACAGGGATGCACAGGCATATGGAAAATGTAGTGTATCAATAAAAAGTGTGATTTGTGTTGAAATTAACAGGTAATTATGATATCTTACTTATTTAGTCATTGACTAGAGATAAATAAAATGGTCATTTCATCATTTATATTATTTGTTCAACTATACTAAGTATAATCTTCCACATTTCAAAGTTATTTTGTTTTATATGCAAGTAAATTTCTTGAAAATAATGTGAATTTTAATGAATATAAATACTCAAAAATAAATTCCACAAATTATAGAAAAATATTAATTCTTGTTAAGAAATATTTATATTTTTTATTTTATTTCTACGTGTTGTTTTAATGGTCCTCTGTTCTCTAAGTAAATGAAAAATTCCCATCTTTCTAGTGTAAAAATTACTGAGTTATACCAAAACTTATGAACACAACATGATTTCACAAAAAAATATATCACTTTTTAAATAAAAATAGCACCAAAATAAATATAGGGTGATCGATTTAAGAGTACCCGTTGGTTTTTCTTATTACCCTTAAATCTGATGGTTGTGGCAACTATGTTAACACTGAAATATTATTTTTTTTCACCTTGTTTAAGTGTGGGAGACAATTTACAACAGTGTGTGACTGTCACAACTTTATTTGTAAAGGTAAAACAGAAATAGATTCTTAAGAAAATAGTTTAACATTCAAATTTGTTACATTATCATTTCCTTACAGCAAATGTTCAACATCATTTTGAATGCAAACATTAATGCATCAAACCAATTTTTTTTTTTTTTATGCACTTTGCAACATTGTTGGAGTTATTGATGAGATTTCTTTAGTTATGATTTGTTTTAATTCATCGATACTTGCATGACTTCTCTGAAAAACTATATCTTATTGATAACCTTTTGGTGGCCAGAGGCCTATTGAAATCAAACAGTCATCAAATAATTATTTAAGCGCTTTCATTGTTAGATTTGACGTGTGTGGAATGGCTCCGTCTTGCTAAAACCAGCAGTAGTTGTCCTGTATCGCAAATGAAGCAATAAAAGTTTGAATTATGTCCAGGTATACTTTGGAATTCATTAAAATCAAAGAATTAGTTCATGCAGACCATTTTTATTGTTGTCAATCATATTCTTACGAAATGAGCTTACAAAAATAATAAAAATGTTAAAAGAAACCGATTTACTCAAATCATTTGTACAGAATCAGATTAAAAATTACTAGTGATGTTCACGCAAATTTATGTTTAAAAAACAAGTATTTGCATTTAGAAAGTGAAAGAAAACGACACCCACACATTAAATATAGACATATTAAATAAGTAATGATGTTGAAAATCTTGATACATGTATTATTCATGTGGATAATACAAAAAACATACAGATATTCTTTTAAATTGATCACCCTGTAGTTATATCCTTAATAAGCTATCTTTGAGGTTCTTAACATACCTAGAGATATACAGAACATTTTGGTAAAATTTCATTTGAATATATGAAATACTTTCGAAGCGAGATATTTTGTAATAAAAAAAAAAAAAATTGAAATCGCAATTTTCCAGAAAATGCAAATCCATAAATCAAAAATAAGTGAAGAAATAGTTACCAGATGCACCTACAACTATAAAAAAATTAATAAGTAAAGCTAAATTCTGTATTTAAAAAGTATATTGTACATCTACATTGTTTAAAAATGAAGAAACAGCATTTTAAAATGCATTATTTACATTTCTATGGCTTAGTTTCAGTCTTGAAAAATTCCACTTCTAGTTGCTTTAAATTGAATTTCTGGTTCAAAATCTGGGCTACAAATGTTTCTAGCTACCCTAGAAACAAATGCTAACCATTTTTGAAATCATAAATATGTGGGCTTTTAATAAAAAGTAATAAAGAATTTTCATGAAAACGGTGAATTTTGAGTAGGCACATACTTTAAAGCTCTTTAACCTTTAAAATGTATTTATTGTAAAAAAAAAATAATTGTATATCCTTCGGATAGTAGAAGGGACAAAAAACAATCCGAAAAATACTGTATTTATTTCCTCCATAAAGTTTTGGGTACTGGATACAACTGGCCATTACACAATTCTGACGGGCATTAAAATTAAATATTCGTGAATGACAAGCAGTACATATATCCTGTTTAAACTTAAATGATAATTATTTAAAAGGTAGAGGTATTATTTCCATTATATGGTAAAATAAATATTGATTTGGTTTCTATTAGAACACAATAATTATGCAAAATGTGATTATTCACTGTTATTAAAATTTTTGAAATGTATGAGAAGTTATGTGTGTATGTTAGTGTACTAAGACTTGCTCTACTATATTCAAAACAATCTTTGGTTGTTTTTTAATTGAATCAAGTATAATAAATAATTAAAGAGCTGCTTAATAAAGTGTATACGTGTAATTACCTGTATATACATTTAGTTTGTATACATCACACATAATTTGAAATGTTCAATTTAACCATATTGCTCGTAGATTAGTTGTATGTCATACTGTGGATCATATCTGATTCAAATTCATTAGATAATTACATTATTATGAAGCAATTTTACAAAAAAACATCTATTTAAAAAAAAATAGATTGCAGATAATGCTTCTTTTGCTCAGCAAATTGCATGTTATCGTGTAAAAATAGTAACAGACATATAATAAATTAAAATAGGATAAAATGGTCAGAATGTAAAAGGGAAAGAGGAGCTACCTTAATCAACAAAAAGTTACAAGGAAAATAAAAATATTTAAATGTTATTAATTTACCTGTCACCAGCAGGAGAGGTCATTAATACTGAACATGCATTTCCTGTTGGTTCAACATTTCCTACTCCTAAATTAATACCTGAAGATAACACTTTCCATCCCATCAGTTTAGCTAATGCTTGAGCTGCATTCACTTGATGTTGAGAGGCCTACAATGCAATAAAAATAGTATGCGAGAAAACTTTAGGAAAAAAAAAAATTAGAAAACTATATATATATATATAAATTCGTGTAAAAAGGAAATGAACCTGTATTATATCATTCTTATAAAATACACTAATTTTTTTATTAAGGCTATCGGTATCTAGAGTTATATGGTAAAATTTAAATACATACATCTTCAGATATAAAAATAATCCAATATTAATATATATTTGTATGGTTAGAATATTTTTTTAAATCTAATGTGTCCTTAAAATTTAGGAACATCCTACTGACAAGTTAAATTGGAAAATTAGGTAAGTTACAAAATGTTTTCAATATTATAATACATAGACAAAATCTGGGACATATTTTATGAAAGTAAAAACAATATGAATTACTTCAATTTTAATCAATGTTCTCTACAACCTTGTGAATATGATTTAAATATTGACAAATTTATCTGAAAGTGTTGCGAGTTTTAGATCTTGTTTGTTAACACTTCAGAAGATGAAATAAAACATTTTTGTTAAAGATACATAAATGTATATTTTGAACAAATCAGTGAATATTCATTTCAAGTATTAAAATATATGCACAATTTTAAATGTATTTTAAGTTCATTACTATACATATGATTAATACTATTTTCTACAAATTTTAGTTGAAAATATTTTTTTATTGAGTTTTAAAGGGAAATGTAATTACTTGACAATTTAATATTGTTTCTTACCTTGAAAAACATAAAATGTATGAGAGACTGACATTCAAAAGTTTTAATTTTAGTAAAAAAATTATTATTTTCAAACAATTTCAGTTCATTTAATAATTTATACAGCAATTACATAGAATATATATTTTATAAAATGAAGCACTCTTAGTTTCTCCAAAATTAATTTACCTGACACATGAGAAGATAGCGAAGCTCTTCAGGTTCATATGACAGAGACATGGTTCTGCCATCTCTGCAGATGGCTTTCAAGCTCTTTTCTTCAACATGAATGACTAAAGGTGTTCTAATAAAATCAAAAGTGAAAATTCTTTACTATAAATATACAGAAATAGTTAATTTATAAAAGATAAATAAGCAAATGCAGTATCCTGTCTACAATAGATTGAAACACAGTAATTATGAGAAGTTGTTGTAATTAAATTGCTGATTCTCATGTAAAAGAATGGAGTACAGAGCACATATAATTGCTTAAAAATTTTAACATGGTGTAGTGTTACAAGAGTGAGATCATGAGGTTTTGTCCTTGTCAACTGATCTAGGTTCAAAACCATTGCATTCATTGCTAATTTAGTTCCCAGTGATATTTTTATATAAATTAATACTTCAATTTTATGGAGGATTCAAATGAATGATATTCAAAGCTTAATTAATAGGTTTATGTATTGCTTTGAACAGTATTAAAAATAAAGAAAATTGATGCTTTATTTGAAAGACTACAGCAAATAGATAAGCAAAAATTGAATCAACTTAGATTATTTGTGAATTTTAAAAAACTTTGCATTAATCTATTTTATTTATATATAATGAGAGAGAGAGAGACATGAATGATAGTTCTCCCAATCAAAATGAATTGTTTTGGTATCTAAAGGCAACAGATTTTTTTATTTTCACTCAGGACATACATTCAGAGAATTCGTTTAGTTTTACTCTTATTATTATAATACTCATAAAACTATCTCATAATTTCAATTATTTCATGGCCAATAACAATATAATTTTTAAAAATACATCATGCACAAAAAAAAAAAAAAAAAAAACCTGTTGTAACATACATACAAAAAAAAACATTACCTGCACATTGTTTCATAACCAAGAGTCATTATGTTTATTTTTACACTACTTAGAGTAGGACTACTAAGGCATAACCAATGAGCTACGATGAGAGGATCTTTTATTTCACAAGCAAAGGTATCAATAATCATCATTGTTCTAAAATTTAAAAAATTTCAGATTTAAAAATATTTTCATTACAAAAAAGAAAATTGTTGTATATGTTTTCTAACATTAGCTGAATGAAAGTTTACATAAATCAGATTACTTCTGATCCCCAAAAATTACTTCTAGTATGTATTTGAGTAAAATATAATTTTACTAATACTTAAAAAATACATGCGATAATTATATTTAACATTTATGAGATAAAAACATTTCAAATCTTTCTTGGTTTATAGAAAGATGTTTTTTTCACACATACAGACACAAAAAATTAGTAATTGAAAAAACTATTAACACTAGACTTCTTAAGCACTTTTAACTACCTATAACGTACAATGAATATAAGGGTGATAGGGAGTTTTTGATAAAATATTCTTCAGGAATTGGCTATTAATAATTTCATCTCCCCTCCCAAAATAACTGTAAAAATTAAGGTTATAACAGAAATAATGCAAGTTTTATAATGAAAAAAGAATTCAACTGTGGTGTCACTTTAATAACATTTGATTACAAAAGATGAATCATGGAATAAAGATAAACAAAATATCAATAAATTCTTGAAAACCAGCAAATGTACTTGTTTCAGTTTCTTTTATAGTTATTAAAAGTTTTTTTGATCAGTATATTACAGTTTTTAATTTAAAGAGGAATTAATAAATCTTAAGTGTCATTAGACATCATTGAGCATTTAAGTGTTAAAGCATTTAACTGCAATATAATTAATAATTGTAGTTAATGGAAAATATAGTGCAATACATAATTTATATGTATAATTTTTTTTAAAAAAAATTAACATTTATGAAAATCAATAATTAAAAAGTTATAGATTTCTGTAACAAATTCAAAAGAGTTTTGGTTAAATAAACAGATGTTTGATACATGAATGTTTAATTATCTTCATGGATCTCCAAATTCAGATTTAATTTGCAGGTATACAAGAATTATATTACAAATATAAAAATAGTAAGAATAATACAATATCCATACTGAATGAAAAGAAATATATCACCTTAATCGCAAAACTACATGCCGAGTTTGTTTTATTATCTGTTCCAATAGAGTTTCACTGAAAGGAAATAAAAAGATATCTGTTTTGAACTTTCTTCATTAATCTTTTTAAACAGTTGTTAAATATGGTTGATAAGCACATTTCAGATTTCATATTAACATATTTTTACAGCCTTTCTGAGAATTATATAATATAATTGTCTCAAGCAGTTTATACTCAATGATAATGTTTTGATGACTTTTGTTCCCAACAAATATCTTAAAATGAAGAATTTTTTAATAATATTTCTAAAATTCATATATAATTTGAATGCATTGCAAAAAGGTCATGCATGATGTAATAATACAAGGATGGTCTGAAAAGTTTCCAACCTTTTTGTGAAGATGGCAGCACTCATCAATAAAAGCTAGGGAAAGTGGTTGCAACACTTTTTGAAAAGTACTCATCCAAATTTCAGCCTTTAGGATGCATGTTTGTTGTTTGACAATCGTTTGAGTGAGTTGATGTGTTTTTGTGAAAATGGAAAAAAAAACAATCGAGCACTGAGCTGTCATTAAATATTTGTTTTTGAAAGGCAATACACCTACACAACTCAATGATGAGTTGGACACTGTATAGGGACTCTGCACCATCATTTACCACCATAAAATTTTGGGCAACTGGAATTAAATGTGTTGTACCAGCTTGGAAACTATGAATGTTCAGGACTCCAAAAAAACACAACCACTGATGATAACTTTGCTTAAGTTCACCAAATGGTGCTAGATGAACATTGAATTAAAGTGAGAGAGATAGCAGAGGCTATGAATGTGCCCAAAGAACATGTTTGTCACATATAATATCAAGAGTTAAGCATGAGAAAGCTGCCTGTGCATCGGGTGCCATGTTAGATCAAAAACATGTTCGAATGAACATTTCCAACACTCTGTTAGAGCAGCTTAAGCACAATAAATCAGAGTTTTGGCACCGATTAATTCCTGTAGATGAAACTTTGATACATTTTAAGCCCAAAACAAAAATACAGTGAAAACAGTGGGTGGCAAAGGGGTAATCGGCTCCAAAAAAAGAAAAACTGTTTTTTTTTTTTTTTTTTTTTTTTTTAGGGGGGAAAGTGATGATAACTGTTTTGGAGTTTTCGAATTATAATAATAGAATATCTTCAGATAGGGAAAACCATTATAGGAGCATATTACACATCTTTACATGACAAGCTGAAGGCAGAAATTCCAAAAAAAACTTCCACATTTGCTGAAAAAAATTATATTTCACCAAGACAATGCGCTGTCTCGCACCTCAGTGGTTGCCATGGCAACAATCCACAAATTACAGTTTGAACTGCTTGACCACCACCATCCTTACTTACCAGACCTATCCCCATACAACTTCTTTTTGTTCCTTAATCTAAAAATTGTACTTGGAAGAGAGAGATTTTCATCAAATGAGGAAGCTGTTGCCTTCCTAAACAATTATTTTACAGAAAAAAACGCCGAGTACTATTTGGACAGGTTTAAAAGATGGGAGCATAACTGGCAAAGTGAGTAGACTTATATGGAGACTGAGTAGAATAATAAATTTGAAGAAAAAATGTCTTGCATCTTTGTTAGGTCGGAAACTTTTCAAACCACCCTTGTAAACATTGTTTACAAAAATATTAATAATGATTAATTATGTTATAAGTATTTTTCATTCAATTTTAACAAAATTCATAAAAGTGTATAAATATTATTAATCAGCCAAGAATTTAAAATGAAATTACAAATCATTACTTGATCTATAATCTAACTTACTACTCAATGGATCTGCGAATTGTCTCTATATCGGAAGCTTCTGGTCCTGCCAGTCGCCTGCGTTTGCTGATTCCCAAAGCTGAGGTAGTTGGATGAGGCATAGGATGATGGATGGCTTTGTAATGCAACTCGCGTAACAACTGATGTAATGAGTGTTCTAGAACAGGCTTATGTTCACGAGTTTGAGAATTAACTGTACTCTAAATTCAAAAATAATATAGATTTACCAATGTTAATTAAATGAACCAATTGGTTATCTTTGTCTTTACATACATTCAAATTCTGATATTTAAACAGCTTTTCATATTACACTTATATAATCATCATATATTATTCAATGAGTGAACAATATATACAATTCAATCTAAAAGAAATTATTAGACTAGAAAATTTTTTAATTTGTTATATAAATAAATGTTTCATTAAATTTAGTTCATTACTCTAATTTTAAAAAACTTTTTAAAAAAGTGAGAAAAACTAAAGAATTGAATAGCATTTGTTTAAAAATTTAATAAGAAGAAATATATGAATACTTAAGTCCTTTCTCATTGTGTCATTTACTGTCATGCAACATTTAAGAAGAAAAAAAAAACTATATTAAATAACTCAATTTTTATCAATAGAAATGTTGCTTAAGTGAATTATATTATTTAAGTATTTTCAAAATAAAAGAGAGCAGAAAATAATAAAATTTATCTGAAGAGTGAGATAAAATGTAAAGCTATGATCTAGACGTGTGAAAAAATTTAAAAAAAGAATAATAAAAATTTGGGTAACAAGGAGGGTCAAAAAAAGAGAAGGATCGCTAGGATATCCCAGGGGCATGTCTCCTGTGTGTGTGCCACAGACAGTAAACCCTATAGGAAAGAAAAAGATCACTAAGGTGCCTCGGGGTCATGATGCCTATACTTACCTAAAGAAGGCAAGCCCCTGAGGTCCCTCATGTTGGGGCACCAGTCCCAATATAATCCCCAGTGGCAGAGGGCTTGGCTATGCCCTTAAACACTGGGTACTCATTTTAGTCACCTCTTACGACATGCATGAGCTACAGTGGAGCTATTCTTTCACACACAGGTAGGGACCACGACCAGGTTTAATGTGTATCAGGCCCACTAAACAGTAGGTCTTTAGTGGTATTGGGTCAAACCCACAACTCAATGGAAACAATGACGGCGACAAGTCTGGTTATTGACCACTAAGGCCACTAACAAAATTTATATCTCAAACTATCATCTTGGGAAAAATAACACTTCTCCAAAATTTATGGCAATGAATATTTTCTATTAAATATATGAAATTGCAATTGATATTGAGGTCAAGTAATAGTTAGGTTTTCTTTAAAGTGTAAGGTAAAATAGATTAAATAAGTAAAAGAAGTTACATTATAATTTTTTTCATAACTCAACATTTACTAAATATTTCAAATGTTTCAAATTTCATCATGTGAAATTTATTATATTTGTAATATAATCATTAATAAAACTTCAATCATGATATATTGAGGATTTTACCTTTTCATTTCAACAAATATACTTAACATAAATAAATATAAAAACCATGTACAGTGTTATAAGTTTGATTTACTTTGATATGGAATCTTTGTAGATCGGACTTAAACCTAAGTAGATTAATTTTAGACAGCAAGTAATTTTTTGCTCATCTTGAACCTCTCTATTAAAAAGAAATCTACCTTGTGATTTTTGCATAAAAATATCAAACAGTTATTCATAAAGATTGTATATTTTATATATGTATATATAATCTGAAAAGCTCAAGATATGAAACATACATATTAATTTATTAGTTACATATATTTCAAACAAATTTTAATATATATATATACATAGGCTACATACTTACCTTGACACGATCTTGAATGGTTGTATGACATAAACCAATAATCAACTGAACACCAGGGAAGAGCTATAAGATTTAAAAAGTATTACTATTCAATAAATACACCTAAAAATCATAAAATTATTTAACAATGTACAGGGAGACAGTAATTATTGTAGCTTACCGAAGTTGTAATTTGGTTTCCCACCACCAGGTTAGGGATACTAGACTGCATCTGCACAGCTTCACTGGCAAGCTAAAAAGAAATAAACAAGTATAAAGATCAAATCCAATGCAAGCTCCTCAATTTAATCACTTTTTTATTATAAAAATTCTATTTTTAAAATGACAGATAAATATCAAAGTATGAATTAAATAACTTAAAAATATAGAAAAAAAGAATGTACAGATCACACATGAAACCCTTTATTCTGTTACAGAAAACTTATAAAAGGATTATTTCGACTTATAGAACACGAAAAAACATTTCAAACATTTTGCAACAGTTAAAAAAAAATGACTATCACTAGATTCAAATGACAGGTAACAAATGTTATTTGGTAAAATCATGCTTTAACAAATTTTATTAAAATGCAACAAGTCCAATAAAAAACTGCATAAACAAATTTTGTGCAATATTATTAAATTAAGTGTTACATCATCAATACAAGATAAATCTAAAATGAAGGATAAAATAAAAACATTCCTTTAGGAAATCCTATAGATAGCATACTTTTACCAAATAAAAACATAGCAGGGATTCGAACAACTTGTCAATCAATAGAAACAAACTGATAGCATCATAATTGTAAAATTAATCAAGTTTGGGTAAAATTTAATTTTCTTGTTGCTGTAAACTTCACAGCCATTTAAACAAAAAAAAAAAAAATTATCCTGAGAAAAATAAGCAAAAATATACAGAGTTAAAAAGATGTAACTATGCTGTAAGTGTAATTTACAACACAAAGGTAAAAAAAGCATGAATATACTGTTTTCCAATTCATGAATGATGTTTTTTATAAAATGGTACAGCACTGTAATTATTATAAAACATTTTTTGGATATTGATGCAAATTTTAAAAATATTTACAATAAGTCTGCTTACACTTTATCACAAAAAAAATATGAACCATCATAAGCAAGAAATAGTATCAATAAAAAGAGTTTTTCAAATATATATTGTTTTTATTTGTGATAATAACATTGTCCATTTCTTATCTAGGTTAAATGTATATCGATGATGAAAAAAAACCCTCTAAAGTTATAATCTGTATTAATAAAAGGAAAAGTTTGTGTATGCGTGGATAATGTAATGCAAAAATAAACAGATATGCAAGCAATTTGGTATGTGAAAACTTTTAAGTCACAGATATTCAAACTTTTACACTTTGGGGAACACTTTGAGCTTGCTGTTTTCTTGAAGGAACCTCTTGCTCAAAGAGCAGAAAAAATTATATCAAAGCTTAATCCTACTCAAATTTACAAAATTATTATTGCATCTTTATTTTATCACAATACAAACATCTTAATAAGATAATGAATTGAAAGGTAGCTGATGGCATTTTTGGTTTTCTAAAATATATTCTATGAATAATAAACAAGGGCAACAATATTTTAAATTATAACAAATTAATAGAAAGATTTTTTTTAATGATTTGGCTGAGATTGTTTTATATCGCAAACTATTTTTATGTCTAGAATATCGTAATATATTATGTCTTCAGCATCCAATCTGTTTCTATTTTGTTTTTATCACAGCGTACAAAAAGAAAGTGTTTCCGCATGCATAGGTTGAAAGAAATGATATAAGATGTTTCACAGCTTTTTTGGCAATTTCTTTTCTAATGTTAATACAAAAATGCATAATAACAACTTGACTAAATTTTAGTTTCAATAGAGTATCAGTCATTAAATCAATTTCAGATGTATCGATTGAACCAAAAAATGGAGTGTTTCTTTATTAATGTATTTGAAGCAAGTATTGACTTTTTTTTTTTTTTTCATTTTATCCATTAAATATTTATTTTTACATGCAAACTGCCTTTAAGAATTTGATCTATTATAAAAATTAAAATTTTGGCATTTTATTTAAAGCAAATAGTGATGACTTGCAGAACCTCTGTCAAAGTTCCTCTTTACTTCTGCTTTAGGTGATAATAATATGCATCTTGAAGGTGGGTGGTTGTTATTTTTTTTTTAATTCACTAAACATTTTTTTAGAAATTTAACATTGTCTTTACTGCCTATGAATCTGATGCATCTTGTTGGTATTTTGTTGCTTGGCTTGAGTTTTCTAAAGATCATTATTGCAGTAAAATGCATTAATTTCAATCGGGATAGCTGATAATATATTTTATGAATTAAGTTAAGACAAAACTTCTATAATATATAACAAAGAATTTTTTGATACTAAATTCATCAACTTACTTGAGAAAAAAGTTCTTTACAAAACAAAACATTCTGAGCAGCTTCTAGTTTTTGCTGCCAATGTACTTCAGCTTGAGCTAAAGTACTCGATGCCACTGGTATAGTTAATTCACCACTCGCGATAGTTTCATTATCTAAAAAAGTAATTTAAAAAACATCATTTAATAAAAAAGGTGAAAGAAAACTTTAAACAACAATTGTGAATTTAGCCTTATATTTTCATATCATGGACAAATTCATTTATTCCTTGAATGCTGCCATGCTAGAACTACAAACTAGATCATGTAATTTTGAATCCTGATCAAAGGATGGGGAATGCACTTAAACTGAATCCACCCTTTACAAATATTTATTTATGTCACTAAAAGATTTTAAAACTCAACTGGATTGAACATGAGTAGTTTCTAATTCCAAATAGTGAGCTTTTGAGGGAACTGAGTTTTAACTTATGAACACTTGAACCCCTTACCACAATTGTATAACTTGACTACTACCAGTTTCCCTACAAGAAAGAAATACCTCAAGTTACATTTTTCTTCTGCCATGAAATGGATTTTTCTATAATTTCTAAAAATTCTCTTTTGTTTGTGAACAAAGTATATTAAACAGTTTTTTAAAAAAAACTACTATCACTAAATCTATATGAATTACTAACAATTACATTACAAAAGAACAGCTCTTTTTTTTTTTTTTTTTTTTTTTGCATAATTAACTGATGAATTACTTTTTAATACATTTCATGTAATGATTAAGAGAAAAGGGATATCATCTTGGTTTTACTTGTACGAGCATAATTTTTTTTTAAAAAAACTGGTTTACAAGTACAATTTTAACGGAATTCTACTTTTATCTTTCTGACATTTGATTTTTAATTTTTTAGACTATAAATGAGAAATCTAAGCATGGAAATAAAATTATAAGTTGCTGCTTTTTTTTCACATGTGTTAAGATATCAAGAGATTGAAAGTTAATCTGTATTCCATTTCAAAAATGAAATTCAATGATAAATCATCTTAATAACAGAATGAATTTTTAATATAACTGTACAGCATCTAAGATAACTTTTGGAAGAAAAAAAATACATACCCATTTGTATGGAAACATGGATGTAGCTGAACCCTTCAAGCTCGTTAGGTAGTGTAACCTTAATGGCATTGTGCCGCACAGGTGGTACACTTGTAAGCAAAGCAGGAGGTGGATTATCAGTTGTTTCATTTTTGCTCACCTCAAAAACTCCAGACTGCCAATATCTTGAACCAGCTACATTTGGGGGTAAAAAATCAAGTAAACTCATGCAGTTTGCAAAATAATAGTCCAACCAGAAATTGTGCTCCATATGAGAAAAAGGAGGGGAAAAAATTACATAACAGAGAACATGATATCATGATTGGTTGGTTTTAATTTATACCTCCATAGAGCTACATAAGGCATTTAATAGTGACATACTTATAATCTTGAATCACACAGTTGAAAGATAAAAACATGAGCTAAAGCATCATGCACTAACTCTTAAACCACATAAATCAGCTTTTGTTCAAATTCATATGCAACAACCTTCATTATTCTATGTGACAATTTTTAGAGATATCAGGAATTCAATGACTTTACTAGTACATTCCCAATTACATAGTCCTACATGTAATTATGCTCATTAAGAGATTTTTGCATTAATAATTAACACTTTGAAATGATAATCATTAAGTGGCAATATAATTTAATGTTTTCAGCCAAATAATAAAAGTACACATTACAGTATTTTACTTACTACTAAAATAAATATAAAAACCCATTTATCTGAGTGAATTTACTATTCAATTTTTATGCTATCTCAAACTGATAATTATTGCAATAAAATTTCATGTTATTGATTTTAACTCATTGAATAAAATTGCATAAGTTACAGTGAAATATATAACAATTGAAGTTTAGCCAATGATAGCTATTTTATTTTATCAAAACTACTTTATATCATTTCTTAACTTCTCTATCTTATCTCTACTTTGATCATTTTAAGGGTGCAGTAAACTCCTGCCAACTTTTAATAATTTTCTCTACATGCAATATAATTTCATGGCATGAGACAATGACATAAAATTATCTCTAAACATGAAGTATTTATTGATTACATACCATTAAACTGCTACAAAAATATTTATAAAACCTAAAGAATTATCCATTCTTCAAGATTAACAATTATGATAATTAATGTTAGATAATAACTAAATATAATATTAATGATTAAAAAAAAACTGATGCAATTACAATACAAATTATATCTATTATTTCTAAAGAAATAGTAGTTAAATAACATCTCAATTTCAAATGTGATATTGCAAAAAAGAAAAAGACTTTACAATATGCACATAAATTTTTGGTAGTGTAAACTTTAATTTATTATCTAAAATGCATTACAACAGAAAATTATATTAATAATCAATAAGAGCTGAATTAAAAAATAAAATTTTTTAAAAATGCTCAAAATATAAAAAATTCAAACAGTGCTTTTCAAAGTACTCAATACTAAAATTAACTAACTCATTTAATGAAAAATACTCACAATGATTAAATTGAATTGTTTTAATGCATCTTAAAACAAAAAGAATGCTTACAATGACCTATCTGAATAGAGAACAAAATAGCACACTGATTTCTGCAAAGCAACAATGAAATGCAAATGAATATATTTAAAAAATATGCAGATAAAATCTCATGAAATTAAGATATATTCTTACCACTGCGAAAGCTCAAATCCCCTAATATGGTATTCCCAACTTTCTTTAACCTCCATGTTTGCCGCATGTGAAGTAACTCTAAATGGAAATCTGATAAAGGTCTAGTCCGTATCGATTCAGTTTGAGATTCCCTGAGTCTCTCCGAGCCTCGCATCAGAATTGCAGCTGCGTTTGAAAGAGCCTATAAATATATATTACACAATACATTCTACCAATTGAACAGATTTTAATAAAAAAATATATAAACTAAAATCAGGCATTCTTTCAAGAAAAAGAACTGTGTAAATAAGGAAGGAGTTGAATATAGTCGAATTCATATTCTGAATGCATACTGAGAATTGACATAAAATGCTATATTAGACAAGTGACAATTTAGGTTTAGGATTTAATTAAGCTTTGATTAAAAATTCGAGTATGAGTCCTTTTTATATGTTATCCATCATTTAGTCTACCCACCTTCCATGTTAATACATTTATATCATTTTACACTTAGACTGAGTGCTGGACTATACAAATTTTTCTGCACTGAAACACAAAAACAAAGCTATCAACAGAGATAAGATCCTGGATATAATGGAAAAGCAAAAATTACTTTAATAATTAAAGATAGTCAATAACTTTGGACAAATCATGCAAGCCTATTGCAACAAAAAAGCTAACAAAAATAATTTTAAAGGTTAAAGCAAAAAAAAAAAAAAAAAAATCCATAATGAAATCCAAAACAAATATTAAAAAATTCATACGCAAAATCTTTTTAAAAAAAAAAGATGTCAAAACTACAGATAAAAAAATTGTCTAGAACAGAGCGTTATTTTCTCATTAATAAGGCAAAAATACATATCTCAATACAGGCTCTATGGCTTTTATTAACATTATCTTCGACAAAGATGTCAATTATTAACTGACATGCTTACTAAATCTACCTGAAAACTCTACCATCACTCACGAGATCTGCAACAAACTGTGCATTCGTAAATGGGCATAGACTCTTTCAAATTTTGACTTGGAATATCAGCACTTCTCTGAGTTGAGTCTACTTTAATCATCACATTTTAATATTTCTATGTCTTCTTTCAGTTGGTGAAATCAGTTCTTATATTTATTCACTATAAAAATGAAGTGGATTCTTGACGTCTATAAGTGAGTAAACAAGAATGTATTTGAAGCATTGAGAGAATTTATTTTCTTCCTAGCGAATATGAGTCTTCACCATGTAAAATAAAAAAACAAATTGAGACTCATTTTGATTCAATTGACCTAATACTCGACAAAAACTGTTGGGCATGAGTCTGCTGCTTTATCCACTAGGCTACCGAAGCCTTGACTTCAAGATTGGATTGGGATTTATCACTGAACATTAAATAATAATACTAATTTCAGTAAAATGGGAAGCATAACAGGTTATATAGAAGCTTCAGCATTGTTTATAGTAGATAATGATGCCAGAAGAAAAATTTAGTCTTGTTGCATATTCAACCAATCTTATCAGACACCTTAGCTTCCCAAAGTCTTTACTCTGCCAATGTAAATCTTACAGCAAATACTAATGAAAATGTTGCACAATTATGTTCAAACAGCTTGAATTTTAACTTGTTGCTTATAATACTGACTTGATCCAGATATTCAATTCCAATTTAAATTAAATTATGAATAAGATCTTGAGGTGTTTCATTACATTAATAATTCCTCTCCTCCACTAATTTTTCTTGGGGACCATAATGCTAACAACAAGAAAAATTATGATGTTCTGCATTTAAAACACGCATCAGTACAACAGAAATGTGTGCTATTATTGTATTATGCTATGGTGGCTTTGAAAATTAGTTTCAGTAGGTACAATTTTTAATCTGTGAAAAATAGTTTAAAAGATTGTTAATTGAGACTTTGGATAAAATGGTTGTAATTTTAGAAAATTATGTTAAAAATTTCACTACAATATAACTGTTAATATTTCAAAATTGCAGATATGGACACCTTATTAAAATTCCTTTTCTGTAATAATTAACAAAAAGTATCAATATGATGCATATCATATAACTAGTAATGCATTAACAAAATATTAATATAAAAAGAGAGAGAAATCTATAATCTAGCAAAAAAAAAGTTATGTTTAAAAGGAGCATTTAAAAATATTTTGCTGCAAGAAATATATATATATTATGCACTCTTAAAAAACATGGGTTTAGGTTTTCTTTAAATCACACTAACAATCTATCATTACAAAAAAGGCATTAAAAGTGACAAAATGTAAAAATAATGAACCAAATAAATTAAAAAATAAATTATAAAATTAAAGTGCATTAGAAGAAAAAGGAAAAGTGCAATTTGCAGAAAAATTAATTTCTAGTTTTTAATCCTTTCACAGGCGGTGGCTAATACTTCTAGCAATATACAAACGAATTTTTCTCTAAGCGAGCAGTGAATAGATATTCTAGTTGCATGTGTTCATTGAAACAGAAATGCATAAAAATCAATACTTATGACAGCACAACATCTATTTAACCAATCATGTCCTCTGATAGAGTGCTGAATTTGGTCTTTCTACGCAGAAATCATGCAAATTGTATTTTAGTTATTTTAAATAAATTTCTGATCTGTATAAAACATTTTGACAAGTCAAATGTATATATACACCTATCACCTGAATAAATTTAAACAAATACAATAGCAAAACAACAGATTTTAATTAGGTTTCTGGAAAGTTTTTAGATGTGGGTAGAAGGTCTAGCCACAGCCCGCTTCGAGCACATAACATTGACCTTGGATGTAACATTCTTCCTCTACTCGAAAGTGCACTCAGAATTACATGCAGCTATTGGAGGTGGAAAATATAAACATACCTTGTATACAACTTGTGACAAGATGGGTGTTGGTTTGAAAACTTTTTGAGCATAAATTTTCTGTGTTCATTCAGAATGTTTTATTGATGCAGACATGATACTCTGAAAACTTTATTTATGTAGATATTTTTAAATTTTTTATTTAGTATTGTACATTTATAAAATTATTGTATGTTATTATTTTATTTTTATAATGGGATATAATTTTAATTCAGCTTTATAAATTTAGCAAACAAGGTATAGAAAGAGCTTATCTGTGTACAAGGCTCTTGCTATATTCCAATAAAAGTAGAAGATGGTCTATACAGAAGATATATTCTTTGCAGCACAAGAAAAGATGTTCACCATTCTCTATGGCTGTGCCAGACCTGCAGTGTGACACTGTACCTTTAAACAGTTGGTCTTACTAGCTTTGAAAAGTTACATGGTAAATAAGTCATCAAAATTTATTAATTACCATATTTATTTCCACAGTAAAATTAACTGCAACGTAAAATGTGGATAGACATTATTCTAGAATATATGGATAATTTGAATGCATCTTTTAGTAAACACAATGATAAAAGTACATATTACAGAGAAAAAAGTGCATATTACTGTGATAAAAGTATGTGTTGTACAGCAATTTTACTCTTAATTATTATTATTATATTGCACATATATGCCGTTTTTAATTTTCTTTAAAACTGTTATATGCATGCATATGAATGTTTCATTAAAAATTTTATATTGTTTATTGATTTTGTCATAACAGATAACCTAAATGTGTTAAGTACGTGGTGGACATAACATCTAGCTACACCCTAGGAAAAACATCTGTGATCTAAAATTTTTTCAATGACCAAATAATGTTTACAGGGGATGGGAATATTATTTTTATCATGTATTTTATCATAAAAAAGTGTATTTTTACTTCGTGCCCACGAAAGAGTTAAAATACACATTTTTTACAAATCACCATAACATAATACCTAATGTAAAAAGATCTTCACATTGTACAATTTATACACTTGTGTATATGCAACATAATTGATGTGTACAACTTAAATCACATAATGTTTCAAATCAACATGAAATAATCGGGAGGAAATTATGATACTCTGAATTGAAAAAATAACTATGCACTACCTACCAAAAAAGTAACATAAAAACTACCAAAAATCTGTTATAAAAATCGAAATTTAATTTTCTTCTCTTTAAACCCATATTAGATTTCCTTTGGATCAGTTTTTGTTTTATATTCTTCTGTCTTGGCTCTATACTTGTCTACTGTCTTGGCATTATCAATCATATATATACCAAAAAAGTACAAAATCAATCAAAGAATAAATAACTGAATGATGAAATAGAATGTGAAATGTACAATGTTATAAACATTTTTTGGAATATAAGAAATGATAAATAAAAGAGCATGATAAATGAAATACATAATTCTTAGAATAATGTGTGCGTGCACATCAATTGTAATTATATAACTTTTTAAACTTCTGATTTTGATCTCATAATCTAAATCTACACAAATAAAAACTTATTTTTTTCTTTAAAAATTTCAATTAATTAGCAGTGGAATATGGAAGTAATGTAATTAACACAGTTCTGTACTTTGGAACAGTTTTAATTTGATGATTTCCATTTTTCTGAATTTTGTTTTTCTAGCGTTTTGCTTGGTTTTAAATTGTTTGGTTCTTTAATAGTTTGTTTTCAATTTTTGGATTTTAAATATTAGATTATTTGACTATTTAAATAAATTTTTATTTTATTTGCATATATATTCTTTGAATATTTAGTTATTTCTTTAACCCTGGAGAACGCACACCCTAACAGTAACACGAAAGAGCACGTTGGGCCAAATAGGCCCGTAATCCCTTTTATGCAAAATTTGGCGTTTGTGATTGAAACTTTTTTCTATTTTTGTGGCAAAATGGAAAAAAAAAATGGAAAGAAATTGCATATTTATATATATATATAAAGAAATGCTTTTATATATAGAAAACATCGATAAGTCGTCACAATACATATAACGTTGAATGAGGTACTTAAATAATTCTAAAATGTAACTAAATTTTTAATTTAATGCATTTAAATTTTGATACAAAAATACATTTACACATATGAAGATACCAATTTAATATTCTTAAATTTAAATTTAATATTTAAAGTCTCATAACAATTTTGTCTGCACCATTTTCTAATATTTAGGAACCTTCAGGTTGCAAATCCTGCACATATTTCTAAATTCCACACATAAAACGTCCTTGAATCTACAAGAACAAACATTTTAATGCCATATTTTGCTGGTTTCTTGGGTTTATGTTGCCCAAAAGGTCATCTACCTCTAAAAAGTTTTAACTTTTCATCGATTGTAACGTATTCACCAAGACTATATCGCTCCTTACAGTAATTGACCAATAATTCAAACACGGATCTAACAGGCGAAAGTTTATCCTGTTCTTGCCTTTTCAAACGATCTCCAGCATCATTGAATTTCAGACAACGTAACAGGAATAAAAAGCTTTTGTAACTCATAGTCACATGAAATATTTCAAGTCTGTGGTATCAGTGGCCCAGATATTGTTCGTATGCACAAGATAATTTATGTACTCCACACAGATAAAGGAGACCAAATGAAAGCTTTCACTTCAATAGTTATTTCAGCATCATGTTCTTTCCGAAAGCTATCCACAATCTTTGCAACATAGAAATTTGTGCTGTCCAGAATACTCTCCATTATGGTATTATCGAATAGTAATAGTTAAGCATCTAATGGCAATTATACATTTCTAGCCTTACCGACATTTCCAGGCAATTTAGTTATGATATTATGCAAGAAAGGCTTTATAATTTGTCTTGGTTTATTTTTATTCATTTTGAAATGCCATCTTTTCCAGAATAATATCCATCATAGTTGGATGTATCTGTTGCATCATCTGAATCAAGTTTTTCTGCCAATGAAGTTTCATGAGCACTAAATTGCTCTTCATCGATATATTCTTCATCAACATCTTCATTTATTGATTCTTCATAAGTAGATACATCCACTACTGTAGTTTCCAGCTGTTTCATTTCATTTTTATAACTTAGATATCGATGTATTTTTAAATGCTCACACAATAATTATTCAAAAGTAAACATGAGTGTGAGAGCGCATGTTTGGTCTAGCAGGCCCAAAAAGCCAATTTTTAATCTAAAAACAGCTTCGAGGAATTTGATCATCAACAGAATCAAAAGAGGGTGACTTTGATAGCAGCTACTGAAAGACTCAACCATTTTCATTGAAGGGGAAAGGTTTCACAATATTTAGTTTTTTTTTCCTCTTAATTATTTTGCTTCAGGTTTTGAACATTCTAAGAATGTTTTTTCATAGTGAAATGCATTATTAGTGTTTTGTTTATATATAACTATATTATTACACAATATAATAGCAGGAATTGTGTTTATAATGTAATGTCTTCAGTAAAATAGGAAGAATACATGACTTCCATATATATATATATATATATATATATATATATATATATATATAATTATGTGTGTTTGCGTGTGTGTGAAATTTCAAAATTAGATTATATTTCAAAAAGAGTCTCCCACCCAAAACTCAGATTTAAAATAATTTTTTAAAGAAATCAAGCGTCAGTAAAGCAATCTATTGCATTGTTGCAATCATAAATTAAAAATCTTGTTTGAGTTTGTATAGCTATTTACAAAACAACAAACTAAGAGATAGATTATTTTTTTAATAAATGAACAACTGTAAAATTTAAAGATGTAATTTGAAGATAAGTATTAAAAGTATTAACTTTGTGCATTAATGCCAAGATAAGAATCTTTAATTTATTAAGCATTTATGCAAATTAATGCTAGCCATCATTAAGCATTTATGCTAATTATATAGCTGGCCATCATCTATAAATCTGACACACACAAAAATGTAATCTTATAAAAACTTGTAATAATAAGAGATATGAAAAATCAATTTGACTGTTTTATAAACAAATCACACAAAAAATAGAGATATATTTTATATTGACATAAATTTCAAAAATAATACATTACAATAAATGAAAATAATATTTTTAAAAATGTGCAAATAATTTTTGTGTTTGGCAATAAATTCATCACAATTCTTTTTTATTTTAAAATTACTTTGGAAGGAAAAATCTTTAGAAAATGTTATTTTGTGTTAGGTGAATAAAAATATTTTATTTCATACAAGCAATGAGATTTTCTGATTTTGAATTGTATTTCTCATTAATCAATTACATAAAAATTTTAGATAATTTTTCTCCCTTACATAATATAGGTACAAATTAATATAAATATATACTTTTTTAAAAAATTATTCTTATTTTATATTGATGGTTGATATTCAAGAATGCAATATTTTGAACTGAGAATTTTACCCAATGTTAATTTTCATATGATTTTTAATATAAACATCAGAAACAGTTACAAACATTTATTTAATATAGCTGTAGAATATGTAAGAGTTTTTCTAAAATTTCATTAAAATTTTTCTGGTTAATCTTTATAATATATAATCAAAAATATCATTAAAAAAATTTTCACCTAAAAAATATTTCAAAATTTTCATTGGAAATTAAAATGTTTCTGAAACATTACTTTTGAAGGTATATTTACTTGTATAAGTAGTTTTGTACGTCAAATTTCAATAAAACAAATTCTTATCTAATAGGGTAATCTGATTTTAACTTTTTTTTAAAAAAAAGTTTGAACAAACATAATCTAATCTTGCTATTTTAAAAGATTTTTCTTCCCGAAACATTTTAATATTTCACTGATTTTGTGAATGATACATATACTTAAATTTTAACACTGAATATATAATTCAAATCTTGAAATCAGTTATAATATTTGGTCAAGTCTATCAATATCTTATACTATATGTGTGAAGGGACTAGAATATACTCACAGTTTTCTTTTGTAGAACAGATATGAGAGGTTTTGCTACAGGAGGATCTTGTGCAACTGGATCTATTACCATGTATCGTTTTTCTTTTGCTATATTTAAAACATCAATGAGAACACAAACTTCAGTTAACATAGACCTGAAAAAAGTATGCAAATAAATGAAAAAAAATTTAATTTAGAATAAAATGTAAAGTAAACTTTTTACACAGTAGGCAGTGTATAAATTGCAAATTATAGTTATGAAACAGTACTAAAAAGCTATAAAGAAACATATTTAAACATAATTACTGATTTAATCATATATAGATCATAAGAAATTGGCTTATATTCTACAGTTCACACTAAATGTTGCAAAGTTACTTAAAAGTACATTTATTTCTAAATAATGCATGTTTAGATTTTTCTTTAACTTCCCACAGGATATTGATTAATCTAAATGTAGCTTCTATAACAAAAAACAAATGATTAGAATTATCAGATTTGCTTTTCTTATTTAAGTTAGAACATGCAACAAAATATCAATAAAACACAAATTCACAGGGCTATATTATAATTAAGCTTAAATCTTTAGATTAATTCAATGATTACAATTCTAATCAGAGATGAATTAGTTTTCCCCCACTAGTAAAAATCATTTTCTTTCTGATATTTTTAATATAATTTAATAACTCATTGCTGAAATGAAATAAATGTAATACAATAATAATTTTCATTTACAATTTAAGCCTCTTATTCACATAAAAGAATTATATTTTGAAATGGTTGTACAACTTTTCTGGTCATGCAAACAAACTAAACTCAATATTCCATCAATTAGTAAAGTAAATTATTTTTTACTTAACTGATAAAATAAATCATTTTTAATGAAGGTAAGAAAGAATTTTTACAAAAATATTATATCACTAAAATGAATAGTTAAAATTTTAATATGAATACATCTCAATTCAGGACCTATGCATAAAAAATATTAGTACTTTTCTATTAAAATCACACCACTTACAACTGTTTTGCTTTGGCAAATTTTTTTAGAGCTAGTTGATTCGATTTTTTTTCTGGGTGCAATAATTTATGATTGGAGAGAACTTATTTGCAAAATAAAAATAATATAGATTATGTTATTTCTCCTAATGGAATTTTAATAGAAGAGAAGACTTGAAAAGACATGCTCTTTTGTTTGAAGTCTATTAATAAGCCAAATTTTAGTTAAGTTTAGTTTTTATTAACGTCGCAATAGAAGCAACACAAGGGCTATCGGCGACGGACCTCATAATTTTGAACCGCGGTCAAGTGACGAGGACGACACCTGAGCCGGCATCCCTCTCTCTTAACATCCACACCACGCCAACAGGAGGACTTTGGGTCCTGAACTGATTTAACGTTCATCAGCCCCGGCTACACAGCGGATCTTTGGTGGCCAAGGATCGAACTTGTGACTGAACGAAAATCGACAGCCGTGAGTCTACAACCTTGACCACTAGGCTACCACGGCCCATTAATAAGCCAAAAGCATACGGTACAAAGAAAAGGAAATAACCAAAATGTCTTGTAAATCTCACCTCAATTTTCCTCGCACTGAATCCCAAGGCCAAAGGGAAGCTTGAAATGTAGCAAGTTCTTTGCTTTCTTCTTCAGTTGCATCTGATGTTGCTTGTTGATCACTATCAGTCTTCACAAAATCTATTTTATGGGCAAGTCGTGTCAAGTTTTCTGACATGGACAGTGGTCTGCAATTTTTTTTTTCGTCAATTAGTACAAATAACTTTCTTTGATAAATTTCGAAAAATGAAATAAATGTAAACTCAAAATTTAAATTCAGATTCATATCTTACTATTCAACTTTTTTTTGTCCTTACAATCTAAATGAATTTCAAAATAATAATAATAATAACATTCTTTCAATCATAATACATAATTTTGCATACATCACTAATTATTATTTCTAATTCTTTCTCAAACTTAATTATAACTAGTTTTAGGGATATATTGATTTTTCAATGTGCCAAATTTGATTAATATGTTCAGCTTATCTTTAAGTTAGTTGACCAATTCAATCTGACCTAGGATCGGATTTATCTGTTCTTTTCAGATTCCTTGAACCAAAACTTTAAGTGTTTCTCAATGTAAGGGCAATTTGATTCTTAAGAAGGGGCTATTCAAAGTTTATAAGTTTCCTTTATATTAAGAAGGGGCTATTCAAAGTTTATAAGTTTCCTTCATATATATAAGTATGTGTGTGTGTGCATACCTATATATGTATAGGGGGAGGACTTAAGAATTTTTAAAAAGTATATGGGGGCATAGTAAAAAAAAAAAGGTTGAGAAACACTGTTTTAAGGTATTCGAAAAACGTTAACTCTATACATATGATTATTTCACACACTTGAAGAAAAATTTAATCAATTGAATTTTAGAAGAAAAAAAAGCATTGAGTATTTAGTCTTGCCTTATAATTATAAACCTTAAAATACAAAAATAATCATCGAGAGAATTATAAATATACATCAGCAGATGTGGTGATACATATACAAAATTCTTTTGCATTATTATGCACATCATTAAAATGCTTTTTTTTTCCTTTGCTAATTAATACCCAATAAAAATGCAAGAATTTTACAATATGTTCGTACATTTAAAAATAAAAATTAGATTGAAAATATTAAAAAAATACAATTAAATGGGGAGAAATTCAGTTAAGATTTTTTTTTTTTAATGCTGAAATTGATTATAAATGAACATGAACAATAGCAAAATAACCAAAGATCTATCTTCAAAGAACCCATGAATGTCAAAACAAGCTGTTCCAATTCGTATTGTTTATCATTCTTCTAGCATTTCGAACCTAATTCGAAGTTTTACCTGTCGAATGAGTCATTCCCTCCCCCCCCCATCCAGATTCTTTCTCCTCCATTCATTCTAACTTCAAGTTTGACCTATTCAAAACCATCTCCCTTCAAGTCATTCTCATAGTGTGATCAAATTCAGGAAAAGCTTTTCAGATGATTTTTTCCCTTCAGTGTTTGTTTGGGGAATTTGTCTACACACTTGTTCATTAATTGTTCTAAGCAGGGAAAAATATCAGGCATGGGCTGTGTATAGCAAGCTCATTGATGTGGTGGCAAATAACATTTGCTTCCTTCCAGTATGAAAGCAGGCCCCCAAGTTGTAAATGTGCCAATGATGCCTTTGGACTTATTCCCAGGTATATAGTCTTTCACAACACACTGTTACAGAAGGCTACATACTGGGGGAAATAACTCAGAACAGGTTTATAGTGGACTGTTGACTTCGGTGTTTCTGCACTTTTAGATGGTTCAAAAGAACACCCTGTTGTTTTAATTCCCGACCCTAGATCTGAATGTGATGAATAACCTTACTACGATGACAATTTTACAACTGCACTTCAAAGGAAAGAACTAACTCAATTGACAGATAAAACCCTTTCAGGTTTGTTATTTGTTAGAAATAACTGAAATACAATCTCCACAATAAGATAGGCTTATTGCAAATATTTTGAATTTAATGAGTGATTTTTTTGTTTGAAAGTTAACATGGAATGTATGTTGAAAAGAATATTTATTTTATCAACTCTCAACATAAACCAGCCATTCATAAAAGCAAAAGCTCCTAGCCAGGGAATTCAATTCTTATAAGTTATTTTGATTGGGTGAGCATATTCAGACAAAATTATTTAAACCTAAGACATTAACATAAGATTTTAAAAACATGCTCAAGTATCAGGTTCACATCACAGTATTCTCTGAATGAATGTAAAGGTTATTGGTGCAAGAGCCAGATGTGGCTATGCTGCGTCAAACAAGATTTAACTGTAATCTAGGCGTGAAAAATCAAAAGTTACAACTAGTAAACTTAACTATATGAAACAGAATGTTTAAATATGAATTTTACATGCAGAATTAAAACATGTATACAAGATTAGGTTTACAGACACAGAAAAATATACTTTTGTTTCAAGACTGGATCATGTTTCATAGTAAAAAAAATGATTCCTCACACAAGAAATGAAACTTGAAGAAAATGTCTTTCCTGCTTATGAAATGTATTAGGATGTATTAAAAGTAATTTCAGTTCTTTGATGTCAAAGCCTATGAGGTGTTTGCTTATGTTCCTTTATATTCTATTTGTAATACCAGTCAATTTTATTTATTTCTAGGTTATATAATCGCTGACACAATTATAAAAATTGTATTCATCTTAAGATATTATTTTCAGTTAGGTTATAAATCTACCACAGTAATTTGTGAGTTTCAAGAAGTTGAAAGGGGTGATAAGATCATTGATCGTACTTCACAAAATACAGACAACTGAAAGCAATGAATAGATGTGGGCCAATCAGTTAAACCAGTAGCAAAGCAAAGATGGTTTAAAAAGAAATTTATGATCTATGTTTGGTGGAATTTTAAGCAAGTGATTCATTTCAAAATCATTCCACAGGGTCGGTCAGTCAACAACAAAAAAGAAATGCATGCTTTTTTGAAAAGCAAAATACCCTTCTTTGATCAACTGAGGAAGTGCTCTTTTCTAACAAGATAATGTTAAACCACACACATCTTGTATCACTCAAGAAAAAAAATGAGAGATTTAAAAAGAATCACACTTTTACCTCACTTAGCCAACATTTCACACCTTGCTTCTTCTGACAATCGCGTCATTTTTACCGGGAAGACACTTTTCTAATATTGGTAAGCTACAATGGGTTCATTTAGACTTTTTTGCATCCAAATCCAGAGAATGATATCAAAATATTATTTACCTTACAAAAAGACTGATAGGAAACTACTAAATATGATTGTTTATATTTTGATTTGTGATGTTTACTTTATGGAGTAATATTTAAATTAAGATTTCATTCCAAAATAAAAAAAAAAATACTTTTCTTACATCCTAATAAAAAAAGAACTTCTTTAGTAACTTATACTTGAATAAACGCATGGGTTTTTAGGGCACAGTTTTTATATCTAAAAGGAAAATAGTCCCACTAAAGCAGAAAAGATTAGCACAAGTAATTATGGTAGCTTTTATTTATCACCGCTTTCAATCTCGATAATATTGAGTTCAATTAATTTTAAATGATAGAAGATTGTATTTTTTTACTACTCCTCCAAAAGTACACATCATAAAAAAAAGTACTATTCTGATATTTCTTATATATGAAATAATTTGTCAATCATGGTAGTCTCAGAAGTACTCGGTAGGATTAATATCGAGTGATTAAGAAGTTGTTTTCAAGCATTGCTCAGAGCAACCATTTTTGTACAATTTGAGAAGAAAGTTTTGAACCATTATCTAGTGAAAGACATTTGACCCGAGTCCTAATTTGGAGACACTTGCCATACCTATCAATATACTCAGATAGCTGTATTGATTCATTATTCCTTCAATTACTAAATTTCCTCTATTGCAGTATTTTTTCCAACATGCAAATCCAAATTATGATCAAACTATCACTGTATTTAAAAGTTCCCCTTGTGTTCTTTGGTTCTAGCTCAGCATTTGGATACCTCAAATTTTTTTTTCTTCATATGATCTGTCGATGTTAAATAAATTCTCATCTGAAATATCACAGAACTTAAGAAATTTTAGTCTTACTCTTTGCATTTCATTTTGTAAAGTCAAGCCTCTTTTACCATCAACTTTATTAATCAATGGTTTCTTCATACATTCTTGTCTTTCATAATATACTGTAAATTGTCTTAGGATAACACGACTAATAAGAATTCTTTTCTACCTCGTGTTTCAATAAAGCACCAATCTTTGGATACACAACAATAATCTGAATTTCCCAATTTGTAAATATTCATAGTTACCCAACTCTAACCTTGTTTTAGTATTGTCAATCTCAAATGGTGATACATTGGGTACAAACCAAATTTGGCAATCTATGCATTCGGTAATTATTTCATTGCAGTAAGGGTTTTTTTTTTGTAACTTGCGTAAATTTTCTTGTTGATTACTAATGTTTAAGTCATGTGTTTCAATTGTCATTCATTAATTTATGGCAAAAAATGTTTTAAAAATGGCAGACAGTTTTTTAAAAATATTTTACTTTGTTCTTTATAAGCAATTTTTTTGATTATATTCATTTTAATGATCACTGTTCCAGCTAGATTATATAAAATGTTCTTTCTTTTAATTATTCCTTCCTTATTAATTCCTTCATTTAATAATTCTATAACACATGTCTGAGAATTATAACTAACCTATTTTTTTATGATTTTGTGCAAAAGGATAAAATGCAGGTGTTGTGCAATACAAATTTGAATTTATGAACACAACAAATATTTGATTTTAATGGAAACATTTGTTTTTGGTTGAGAAAAAAGAATCACAAAATGCTTTTATTTGAGAATGGTGCTACAATGGAATAGGTGTGTATGTGAGCATCACATTAGAAAATATGAAAGAATCATAAGTTTGTGTACAGCAAGTTAAGTGAGCTATTATTTAGATTATAATGAATGCATGGATATCAAATTTGCTCAATGAATTCTTTTTTTTTTTTTTTTTTTTTTTAAATTTAAGATTAAAGTCATGCTGAGAAGTATGATCTGTTTAGCATTTTTCTTGATGATGCAAAAAGTTTATATTTCTTCGAGGAAATTGAAATTCTGAATAACAAGTTTTTTCTAATGAATAAATCTCATTACATAATACTGTAATATATGTTTATTGGTTACCCATGCAATTATATATATATATATATATATATATATATATATATATATACACACATAAATACCATACTTATATCATAAATATGCGTATTAAAATCTAACTAATTACATAAATTACTCATATAATTCTTATTTAATAACATATTTATATTATAAATAATTCTACCATAAAATCTCATTAATTATAGCTGTAAATTACTAAAATCATAAAATTCTTTTTTAATAATGTTATATTTGTTAGTTATCAGTGTTACAATTTGTTTCGCTGATTTTTTTATGTTATAGGATACATAACAATAGTTTGGTGACCCATTCTAAAAGTTGTCAAAACTATTGCCATGATCATTAACATGTACCCTATACTTCCCTATAACTACCTGAATTTAAAAATTAACTTTTCACTTTATTAGATGAACTTTCCTCAATCATTTTAGAGATAACTTGCAGAGACTAATTCTGTACAATTTCATAATTAAATATGAGTGAGTCAGTGAATGTAAAGGTTATTGGTGCAAGGGCCAGATGTGGCTATATTGCGCCAAACAAGATTTAACTGTGGTCTAGACATAAAAAAAAATTGAAAAAAAGACAATTGGTGGACAAGAAGGAGGGTTGAAAATTGAGAAGGATCGCTAGGGTAATCCGGAGTATGTCACTCAAGTTTACCAAAGACAGTAAACTCCATGATTCCTCATTAAATACTTCAGATCTTGTGATAGTTCCATTCTTCATACAGCCATTAGTGAACCATAAAAAAAATTTACTATCAAACTTGAGCACATTATACAAAAACTCTAGAAGCTATCCTTAAAACAGAATAAAAGTAAAGCAGTGTTTAACCTTTTTTAATAAATTAAAACTTTTAAACTTTCAGAAAGCAAACATACTTCAGAGATGATAATGTTTACTAAAAGATAGCAAAACAAACTTGGAAATTAAACCAGAAATCAAGTTATAATTAATTCTTCTATTTGAAGCTCTAAAGCAGTCAAAAAAAAAATACGTGAAAGATATTATTTGAAAATTTTGACTTGAAATTTGGGATGCTGACTTAATTTTGGAACTAAATGTACAAACGTCATATGAGTAAAATAATAACACGTATAAACATCGTTCCTTCAATTCAAAGAAAAAATATCTATATCTCATTATGATATGCTGCAATATGAAAAATACATACTGAGTATATATTTCCTGGCCATCGTATGTTATTTCTTGCACCTGATACTCTTGATGAGCTTCAATACACACGTTCACAGACATTTTAAAACAATATATTCAATTACAAATCATACAGGAGAATTTCATAAATATATAAATGAATTCAGAGCAAGGCACGCCGCATATTTTTTTATTTTTAAACATTAATAACTAACTAGAAAAAGTAGCGATTAATAATAAATATTGGAGCTTGACGGTTCGGTTTGTTTCTATGCAACATATTCACTTCATTTCTTTTATTCCATCATCTGAAAATTCTAAATTATTACATTTCGTAAAGATAAAGCTAACATTAGGATTCATGAAAATCAATTGAAAAATCTATAAGAAATACGCATTCTTAAGTAGCTTATTGAAATATAAATAATGAATGAATGCTGTGTGAACGACTACAATGAGAATTAATCGTTAACTTTAACTGCAGTGCTTTTTTTTTTTAAAGTGTTTGCTTATAATTTTGTTGTGAGTTTAAGGGTCATACAATCAATTGCAAGTGTATCAGCATCAAGAGTAGTGTCAACATATAAATATTGAACAATTTTTTAACTCTCTGAGGTAATATGTCCGAAAGAAAAGTATTAAATGTAAGTATTATTTCTTTAATTGTTTTGAAAATTTTAATTTTGTAACAAAATTCAAATCCATGACATGAAGAAATATGATAATGGTAAATCTTGATTTACAAAATTCTCTTTCCAGAAATATTATCCTCCTGATTTTGATCCTTCTAAAATCCCTCGACTTCGCCTTCCTAGAGATCGACAATATACTGTCCGATTGATGGCACCTTGCAATATGAGGTAATTACTTTTAAACAATGTCTGAATTATAATTGCAATTATAGAGACAATAATACTTTCTGTAAATTAAACAAATCTAATCATATTTGAATAGATTTTTATTTAAATGTATGTAATTAATTCACAATATGTAGTACCATATGTTAAATAAGAGTTAATTTGAGAAAATAACGTTACTGTATTATTAATACTTCAGATAAATTTTATTTTTTGAAATCGTAATGTATTGTTGGTAAAGTATCTTCTTTATAATTATTCCTAATTTCATGATATATGACAATTCGTAGCCTTATACAGTATTTCTTGGAATTTTCTTATATTTTAAGGACTTTAAAGCTCAGTTAAAATTTACAAGCATCAAACCTTATTTTTCTGTGAAAATATGCAATGACACCGGTGACTATTTGAATTTTACAATAATATATTGGATTTAATGTGTAATTCATTCATAAATGTGTTTTCAAGACCAGTGGTGGTATTAAATTTAGGTATCTTTTATTTAATTTCTATCAAGATACACTCAAATATATGTGAATGGATTTATTGAATACATGGGATCTTTCAGTGCTTGGTAAAGGAGTAATTGTTAAAATCCTAGTTTAGCATGCTGCTTGGTGAGATTTGTAAAGAGGATTACCAGCATAACGGTAACCCAAAGAAAGGTTACCAGTTCAGAAATTTATCCCAAAAATAATTTGTGTTGCCAAGCAGCATGCTAAAATAAAATCCATTTGAAGTAACCTGTAATGAATTTTAATTTAACTGATACACATATGATCTGTTTGAAGTTGACTGATCATAAGTTACATCATGATAGTTTAACAAATGTACGTATCCATAGTAAATATTTGTGTCAGTTTCATTAATACAAATTCTGTTTTGAGTTCAGTTAATTTCTTGAATGTATTCAGAACTGTTTAAAATTGCTATTCAGTCAAGTGAATCTTGTTTAGGCCCCTAGGAAAATAACATTAATGTAATTTTATTATCATCAAAAAAATTTTGGTACTTTTCTATTTTGCCAGGGCAGGCGATTAAGTTGCTAATAAAGTCTGCTTGGTGAGATTTGCGCCAGCAAAATGGAAAAGTACCAACCATTAAAAAGGGCTGTTGGCGATGATTAAATTTTTTTTTTTGCCAAATGGTAGCGATATCACAGGCAACCACAGTGGTACTGTGTTGGGAGAGAGGTGAATTTACCAACACGATTTGGCGGTTTTTTTATGCCCCCTTTAACAGAAAAGTACCCAAATTTTAATAATTTAGTTATTCTGGTATTTCCTGTTATAACTGCACTCTTCAAATTAGGTTTATGCCTAGGTCATTGCCAAACTCTTGAAGCTTATCTTGGCGATATTTCTTAGTCCTTTGGTGATTCATTGTCTGGACACTGCTATATAATGGAAATACCATTATTTTCTTATGTTTTGTCAAAATGTAATAAATTTTGCACTTTAATTATTTAATACTCAATTTAAAGCTATTATATTGTGGTGAAACCCCAAAATTTTGATTGATTTTATAGTCAGACCCTCTTAACATGCAATTCAAATACATATAAGCCTGCCTTACATGCCTTCTATAAGGAATCATTTGTAATATCACCCTTAGACACTATAGCATTTTAATTTGTTCTTTTCTTTTTATAAAATTCGGATTAACTTTTGTTCAGATGATGTTACAATTTCTTGTTAAGAACAGACATTAATACTTTTTCCCCCCTTTCTATTTAATATGCATGAATCACTATTTTTAGGAAAATGAAATGTTCTGTTTTTTATTTATTTTTTTTTCCCGAAGATCATTTTCAAGATCTTGTCATCAATAAGATTAGCTATACATTAAACCATTTTGTATTGTTCAAATTTTGAGAGTTATGATGATTAATGTATTAGTTATTTTGAGTAACAAAGATTTTGGATTAAGGCACAGTAAATGAAATTTGCTGTAAAAGAGATTAAGAAGAAAAAATGCCAGTAAAAGGCAATAATTCATTGGTTGATAAAGAATAAACTCATGTTCTTTAAATGTTTTAAGTGCTTATATTAAAAAAAAAAAAAAAAATAGTAACAGGCAGTTGACTTGCATATTGTAAAATTAGGATACATGACCATAAATTTATATTCTTGAATTAATTAAGTACTTTTTAACTTAACACGAATGTTTGTTATGTAAAGAATTGATATTGATGTTTAACTTATACTATTGCTCAATTTATCTTAATACACTATCACTTACAGCCTACTTAATCCACAGTTTAGTAAATATGGACCCTGACTACTGCTTGTTGTTATGGTCACAAAAGGCTCTAACTTCATCAATTCACTTGTAATAGTGTAACTGAATAAAATGTAATTAATGCAAGAAATCATAGTTTGGTGTAGAGTCAGTTGTCTGACTTGATTGTGTTCTATTTACTTTAATATTTCTAACTATCATTTAATAAATTTTAAATCTTTAACAAAGGACAGACATTTTGGATCATTTCCAATTTGTATGAAGATCAGGCCCACTAATGTATCTTTTAGTTGTTGCAAGAACTTTGCATCTTTCTGAATATGAAACTTTGTAAACATGTAGTATATAAAACGTGAAATTGTTTCAGCATATTCTATGTACACAAATTGCAATTATGTATTAAAAATTAATTTTAGAAAGAGAGTTAAAAATTTTCTTATTGATTTCAGGATTTCTAAACTTCATTTCAAATGAAAAATATTTTATTTGTCTTTTGTAGTATTCTTTCTACATAATTAATCTATTATAAGGCTGGACATTATATTTGTAATGGGCTAAAAGTTCAATAATATAATTGCTTTCTTAAAAATTATCTTTATTTGGATTCAGATTCAAGAATTTTTGTTAATCATTCTTAATGGGAAAATTTGCTTTTTTGAATTTTTTTCTCTCATATTATAGATGTACAACTTGTGGAGAATACATATACAAAGGGAAGAAATTCAATGCTCGAAAGGAAACAGTTCAAAATGAAGAATATTTGGGCATAAAAATTTTTCGATTTTATATCAAATGTCCTCGCTGTTTAGCAGAAATAACATTCAAGGTATTTTGAAATTAAGGTAGTTATAAAGTAATGTTTTTAGATGCATGGTAAAATGAAATGTAGTTCATTCTTATTGTATGTTCTAATACATAGTAATAAAACTTGACGTTGTGAGTGACTCACTTCATTAAATGTATCTCATTTACTGTAATACTGAAATTTTTTCATCAGCTGTATAATACTTTGTATCGCTTTATTGCCTCTAAAATAAAGAGGAAAAGCATTATAAGAAAATAAAAGTTCTTCATGAACTATTTTCAAATCTTGCGCTTTTAAAATTTTCTGTAAACAGTTAGTATCTGTTATCAAGTTATTTGAAAAATCTGAAGTGATTGATCAGTTTTAATATGAATATTCAATCTAAATAATAATAATAACTTTTGTTTATATATATATATATATATATATATTGTAATGTTTTAAAAAGAAAAAAAATTCTTTCCAAATACATTTTCAAAGATACCAAAACTCAGTAAAAAATTTATAATTTTTTCCTGATATGAGATTTATGAACAAAAAACTTACTCTATTTATGATGCATGATTTGAATTTAAAATTAGACATCTTGATTGATTTTGATTTAATATAACTCAATCATTTTGTTTCTTTATTTTTGCTTTGTATTTTTTTTTTTCAGATTTCTGTATATCTCTGATAATACTTATACTATAAATTAATTATGGAACCTACTGACCATTTTGAAAAGACTAATCAGAGGTGAAAAGGTTGTGATGTGTGTGTGTGTGTGTGTGTATATATATATATATATATATATATATATATATATATATATACATATAATGTGGTAATATTTTTTTAACATGTGTATATTATGTAATTGTGTTGTGTATGTGCACAATATATCAGACATATGGATATTGTTACTTAGGTTAGGCTGTTGTAGCCTTATTTGCTTCATCATTCAGAGTTCTTTTGTTTTCATTTGCCATGTTCATTAGTAGTAAAACATGTAATCAATACAATTTGGAGTGCTACATTATGGGATATAGGGAAACAAAGGCTATTATCCCCTTTAAAATATTCTTTTGATTCAATAGATATCAAAATATTTTACCTTATGCTAGAATGTTCTGCTTATTACTTATTGTTTTTTTGCAAAAGTTCTTTGAAAATAATATTGTGACGTAAGTCTGTCTTGAGTATATTCCACAGGTGATTTCTATGGGATGCATATTTATTACATATCAAAAGAATATGTTCCAAATCATTGGTACAGTTACAGATACTACTATTTATTTGCATTATCATTTAAAATGAATTTGTGCAAAAGCCTGAGAGCTATGGTCATTTTGCTGATGATTCAAGTGTTCAGTATTTCCTCTCTTTTGTCCCCCCCCCCAATTGAATATTGTGTTTACAATTGGGATGTTTCCTAAAATTTCAAAATATTTTCTGGAATGGAAGTTTGCATTGGTTCTTATTAATCTATCGTTATTTATGCTGTAAGCAAATGAGGCATTTTTCATGTTGCCAGCTATGCATTTTATTCTATGGTGTCTTGGAGCATCCATAGCTTTATGAAATAATTCCAAATGCTATTCTTCACTATTTCATCAAATACTCCTCTTATTTCAGAAATTTGTAAATTTTTGTCTTGAAATCAAAATTCATCAGTGTAAATTTCAATGGAAGCTCCATGAAATACAGTAATCTAGGGGTGGACAATATTCACTTAAGAGGGTTTTTTTTTTTTTTTTTTGTCATGTTATGTCATAAAATAAAGTATATTTTTGAAACACAATTTCATATTTCGTTCAATTATATAAACTCAAAGCAGCTGTCAAAATAATTTCAGATATTGATTATAAGAGAATATGCTAACTTTTATTTATAGCAAAAAAAAAATTACATTTTTATTTAAAGTTGGCTTTTTTTAAAACAATGGCCAAACTGGAAGAACCGACCAAACTGAATTACCGGTCACAGTTTATGCAACTTAGGGCACTCATGTGTTTTAGCTTTGAATTTGGTGTCACTGAGAAATATAAACACTGATGAATAAGATGAAAGTGTCAATAAGACATTATTTTTGAAAAAAGTGGAGTTGATGTTGAATGTCTCTTAATTCAAATAGTGCTCAACATGAGGTTTTTTCACAATTCTATTTAAAATACTCAAAGAGACAAAAACTAAATTTCACTTTTCGTAGTTGGTTCACATTTTCTTGTTCTGCTGTTCCTTTGTAGATTACTCTTTCGAATAATTGAATCTGCTTATTGATTAGTTTCAGCAATTATCATTTCAAGATTATTATCAAAGAAAATATCAAGAATTTGTATAGTTCCATTACTTAGATCAATATTCGAATGAACAGCTGGATCCACAGTGAAAGGAAATCGTGATTGAGCTAAAAGAGTATTACTAGTATCAATTTTACAAAAGTTCCAAACTTGAGTAAGATCATCTAAAATTTCTGTTTCCTCTTCATTAGAGAAGTCCAATAATGAACTTTTGCAACTACCAGAATCCTTTAGTAAAATTTCAGATTCACTATCTGATCCAATATCAGAATTACTTTCGATTATTAGCCACTCGTTCTGCTTTTATTTTACCTCCAAATTTTAAAAGGAATGTTATTTGCAACTCATGATTCGACAAGCTAGTGAAAATAAAATTTGCTTAACTTCTCAAGTAAAAAAAGCAGTAAAATCTGACTTAGAAACCAGTTTAAACTTGTTTTTACTGGATAACTAGAGCCACCTGTTTGAAATATTGCAAATTAAAAAGGAGAAAATAACTGGGCAAATCAGTGGATTAGTGTCGGAAAAATTTGTTGCCTGAGTGACATTCGGGCTAATCAGAAAAGGTCCATTTTTAAATACCCGAGCGATGTTTGGGCAAAACTGGGAAGTTGTTAATATTCCACATTTAAAAAATATTCAAGTTATTGTTTTTGTCTCCATCTTACTTATCTTTGTCTTGCTGTAATGTATGTACTTTAATCATCAACAATATTACACGAGATAAAGAATTATAAACTCTACTTGTTTATTTAAAATTAATTCTTATAATTTAAGAATTGCATAAAATTAAGATAAAATTTGTTAATTTTTGTTTACTTATTTACTGTGTTAAAATAACCTTGCTTAACTATATTTTGTTTAGCACTTTGTCATTTAAGAATGACACTTAAGTGCATTCAAATCTTGCTATACATAGAGATATATGATGTAGATCAAGTTTAATAGAAAATATGGTATAGTTTATTTAAACTTAATGAAAAATTTGTCATCTTTAATTTTAATTAAACTCTTTTTATTTTCAGACAGATCCAGAAAATGCTGATTATATAGTAGAACATGGAGCAACAAGGAATTTTCAAGCTTTAAAACTTGCAGAAGAAGCTGCTGCTAAAGAAGCCAAAGAATTGGAAGAAGAAGAAAAGAATAATCCTATGAAGGTAGGAACTAAATTAAATTAATTTTAATTTTCATCTCTTCATTTTATTTCATTTCATGATAAGATAATAATTTTTCTTCAAGAAAGTTTTTTCATTTATGAACTGCATAAAATTAAATTTATAAGAAAAGGAAATAAATTATTTACATTTCTATAATTTCCAACCTAAACCGATTAAATTTGTATTTGAATTGTGTGGGACACTCCTAAAAAATAAATCCAAACAGAAGGATATGTATTTTTAAAGCATATATAAAATTTTTAACTAAGATTTTTAACATTTTTCTATTAACAAAGGTGGTAGGTGATTCATTACAGTTGTATTTTACTATTTAAATGTTCACTCATTTTTTTTTTTTTCCTCAAAGTGAATGATATAATTTTGTAAATGGGTATATATAGATTCATGTTTCTCATGAGATTTAATAATAAATAGTTGTAAATAAGTTATTAAATTAATTATTTTGTTTCTTGATTATATTTTGGTAATTTATTCAAAGTTAAGTTGGAAAGGATATAAATGTTAATTGTGCAGTTAAATTATTGTTAAAAATAACAAAAAATTTTAATGTTAGAATGAATAAGTTGAACTAATGAAGTATTTCATTCATACAAAATACTTAAGAATTTATGTGTTTTCTATATAATATGAATATGACATTATTTTATACCATATGCTAATAATTAATTATACAGTTATTAGAAAATCGCACACAAGCCTCGAAACAAGAAATGGAACTGATGGAAACTCTTGAAGAATTGAAAGATTTAAATCAGAGGCATGCAAAAGTAGATATAGAAAATTTGTTGGTAGATAAACAACAGCAATTAATAGATGAAATAAAAAGACAAGAAGATGAAGATGAAGCAGTCATTAGGTAATTTGAATCTGATTTTCTTGATATCTATTATTTAATTACTAGATATTGATCATTTTAATGATTTTGAAATTCTTCTCTCAACAAATTAAAAGTTATTTTTATAAAAATATTTTTTTATTTCTTGAGTTAGGAAGCATACATTTTTTCATTTGTAGACTTCATATTTATGTTATTTATAAATTTTTATTTGATTCTCTGTTATATAGTGCAAAAATGTTTTGGTATATATGTGTTTGTTATAATCCACATTCTAAATAATGTGCACTTCAGTTCAAGATAAGCAGTTTGTTTACAGAAATCACTATGCAGACAAACAGATATTTAAATACAGTTAATTAAGGTCAATGTAGGTGATATATTTACTAACATAAATTATATAAAGTTAATTTGGATAGACAGTTTTGATGTAAAGTGATTGTGTACTCCATGCACTGATGTGTAAAAAGTCTATGAAAGTAGTTTTCCTACCTAAACAAGACACACCTTGCATTCGCTGATGCTGTGTAATGGCATCCACTGGTAATAGTGGTCCTTGGTGGTAAGTTGAATCTAGTTCAATAGTTGTGTTCTAGGTGTACATATAAATGTATGGGCATCTAGGGGTATTTCAAAATAATGACACTGTCTTTTAGTAAACTCTAATATTTAATGTATGGACTAATGAAAATCACAAACTGGACAAAGACAAAACAAATATAATCAAAAATACAGCACAAACATTGAACAATTGATTCAACTGCAATAATAATGATCCAGTGCTCTTACTTGATACCACTTTCAAAAGCCCAATCTACTTCAAGGATAAATAAATTCAATCTCCTATCATTCTGGTTCTCTCACCTTGAGTGAATAAATTCTCTCTTCTCTTCTTACACTGCACTGATCTTGTAGAATGCCAGCAGGTGTCTCAGAGCATTATCTGGGGTTATTATGTATGAAAATTTTATCAGTCTTTCAAAAATTTTGTATTTTCTTAATTAGAACATGTTATTATTTAAACAAGAAAAAATATTGTTGACTGTTCTACATTTGAATATTTTCTAATTAGATCAATTTTTGGAAAATCTGGTGGACAAACAGTTAAAAGAATTATTGAAGAAGATGAGGAAGAGGAAGTTTCAACTAATATTGTAAGTTATTCTCTACATTGCAATTGTAGTGATTTAACAAACAGTATTGTTAAATAATAATGGAACATTTGCATCACTGTTTGAAATTAAAGAGTATGACTGTTAATGGTAACATTTACTATATTTACTTAGAGTTATGACTCAAGAATAAGAGGAACAATTATAAGAAGATTATATATATATAACATAAATTTGTGAATTTTGAAAACAAAATAAATTATTATGGTTCTAAAGTATCTTAAAAGAACTGAAGTATGAACATCAATCATATTGCTTAAGGATGGCTCATTCTGTGAATTCTATGACAAACATATTTCAGTCATATTTCTAATAGTTTTTTAATAATTTTTTAACAAAATTTTTCTGTCTATTTTATAATTTATTTCGGCTAAAATGCTTTAAGGGTTCGGGGAGAGTTTTGTAAGGTTAAAAATTCGATGTTTGTCTAATAATAAACATTGTGATATTAATTGTGGAAATTTTGTATTTAGTTATTTTTGTGCCATATTAAATTTCAAAATGAAGTTGGGTTACTGTATCAAATGGCTATAGTAATGAATTTGAAATTATATGGTGTTGCAATAAAACAATGTATTGAATCCTTAAAAAATTAGCTGAATGAGAAATGAATTGTTATTGTTAGTAAGAGATTTTTTTATGCAAATTTGTTTTATACTATTGAAATGATTTTTTAATTCATTAAAAATCAACTTTTCTGACCTCGCGAAACCATTTTATTTCTTTTTAGCATATATGAAATTGATAATACTGTATCTTTCAAATGTAAAGCACAAATAAACTTCTTCATTCATTGTTTTTTGAGGAAGTTCTTGTGATTTACCCATGTGTTAAATTAGATTATATACAAATTTTCTGTTAAAATATTGGAATGAAGGAATTATTTATTAAATTGATATAGACGTAAAGTAATTCAAGAGTAGTAAGAACTATTGTGACATTATAGGAATTCATTGGATAAGTTTTAAAAAAAGCTAAAAAAACTTTAAAGTAATTATTCAGTTTAAAGCTTCTGAATAATCTTTCATTGTAAAACAGCAATGTGTAAAGAGTTTTCAATGCAATGCTTGAATAACTGGGAATTAATCTGATAAGGGAAAGGGAATTGAGTGGCAATGTCATGATTTAAAAAGTATAGTAAGCAGGCATTTCAAATATCATCTTGCTCTTTGGTTCATAATCCATACTTTAAATACACTTTATAAAAATTTTATTTTGAAGGTTATTGTTAAAAGTGGAGCAAAAAAAAAAGTTTTAATATGCTTCACTGATAATGTTTGTGTGTAATAATTACATATGCTATTTGTTGAGTATTTTTAACATTCAAAAGGTTTTAAAATATACATTTTATTTTAGGTTAAGAAAAACACAGAATCCACCTCAAAGAAACAACGACTTACGGGTGCGAGTATTGGAATTTTATCTACAAAATCCAAAGAAAATCTGGTGAAACTCAAGATAAATAATGACCCAATTGTAAATATATCAAGTAATGATAATTTTTCAAGCAAAAATATGCATTCAAACTCTAATTCTAAACCAGGGGCTCCAAAGAAACAGGATAATCTTGTCATTGATAAAAAGAAACCAGATGTTTCAGTTACTGTTGAAAAGAAAGAAAAAAGTGCACCAAATTCCTTGTCATTATTAGGTACTTATTCTGACAGTGATGCTGATAGTTCATGAATTTTGTTTTAAATATTTGCATCAAGAAAGACTTGAAACACTTCACATAAATAATCACTTTCATCAGCAACCACATTTTCCTATAATAAAATGGGAATTTTCTTCAAAAGTTTTCAAAATTGCTGGAATAATTAAATAGAATAAAGAAAAAATAGTTATAAAGTTGAAGGAAATGATCTTAAAATGTTTCAAAAACATAGAGGGAAAAAATGATTCAATCATAAAATTAATATATTATTACTGATATTTTAATACCTTTTAAATAACTGTATTATGTGATAATTTGTTTCATATTTTTAAGTACTAACTAATCAGGAGAAAATTACTGTCTGAAAAATAATTGTTGCAGTTGTGAAGTTTTATAAGAACAATTATTCTTACACAGGGGTTTAATTTTGAATATTTAAGTAAGTGGAAATCAATTCTAGTTGTAGTATGAAGTGTCTGCTGCATTTTAGAAAATCTGTTATGAGAGAAAAAGTAAAGGTTTAAAATATTTTAATTTCTTATAAATTACTCTAAAATTTTACCAGATTATTCAAGTAGTTGATAACTTCAATGAAAGAGTATCATTTCATATTTAGATAAAATATACACATTTCCACAATTATTGATTCTATTCTTGTTGATTGCATGAAAAGCCAAAAAAAAATTGTTTTCAAAAGTAAAAAAAATATATTGATCTTGTGAGCTTATTTATGTATATAAACTTTTTGTAAAACAACAAAGTTTTGAATAAAATACATTATCTTGATATTATGTGCCTATTAACAAGTAAAAAATGTTCTGAAAAAACAATTGTGCAAATTTAAGGCTTTCTGGTTTAATCTCTAGTTAAAAAAGTTAATCAATTTCTTTTTTAAATATTAATTTAATTTTTTTGTCTCTTTTGCTCTCTGTTACAAAAGAAACTTTTTGAAAATTGATGTGGTTTAACCCTTTAAGCAGTTTGCCCGTACAGTGTACGTGCTACCCGAAATTGGCCTCTTCTGGTTTGCCCGCATTTTTCATTATTGAAAGAGACTATTTAATATTATTATTTTTCAACAGATGGCGTGGCTTGTCCATGTAAATGAAATGCTTTTCATCCGGGTTTTTGTATGTAGCGGGAAAACGGGAACTTTTCTTTGAAATTTTTGTTCTACTGTATGCCGAGCTTGTGAATCTTGTGGAAATTATGGATGGAATAGACGATGAAAATACTTTCTTGTTAGATGATGAACTACATTCTGATACAGATACACATATTTCTTCTAATTATTTGGATTATTCCTCAGATGACTCGTACAGTGAGCTCAGCTCTGATGAAGATTTGAGTTCTTTTTTCTCTTCCCCTCTTGGAATTATATTAGTTTATAAAAAATGGAGGGAGAATCCACCAATCAAATTATTTATTTTAATTTTCCTTCTCACTTAGAGGGAAAATATATTCTTATGATATTTTGATTATCATAGTATCATATCATTAATTATATGCAATAAAAAAAATATGCCCTTTTTGGAGGCATTTCTTGTAAAATAATTGACCGCTTAAAGGGTTAAAAATCATAGAAATGTATATATATTAAGAAATGATTTGGTATCTATATTGAAATGTACAAACTCCAAATTTACCATAAAAAATATCTTATTCAAAAGTTTTGTTGGTGTTTTGAAATATATTTGTATACAAACCTATTCTGATCTGTGTTTGAAAAAAAAAAAAAAAGAACTTCTGCTAGATTTAGTCTAAATCAAGTAATTGAAGTGGTCATAATTTTGTATACTAATTGAGATCTTAAAATGGATAAATTACTTAGATAAGTTGTTTTCTTAAAAATATTAATTTGTTTAGTTAACATTGTTTTTGAATTACACAATCAGCTATGTTTTGAGCCTGTTTAGGTCATGATGACATCCTTGGTGGTACTGTTTTTAACCCCTAGATGTTCAAACTCTTCTGGTCATTCATATTTTTTTTTAATTTAATGCATTGATTAAAAAACATAGTAAGCTTTTCTGAAAGTTGCATTTACTGTAAATTTTTCTGTACTACTTTCTTACACACATGTATGTATGTGAGTAAAATCTGATTTATTGCCAGAATAAGATTGTGAGACTTACTGCCAATATTTTGTATATTCATTTATTAATTTATATTATATACTTAATTTTAAAAATTCATTAATCTTTTTCTCCCACCAATATAAATTTAAGTAGACATTACAAATCACATTAAAGCATATTAAACATATTCTAAATTATGTTCATTTTAATCATCAAAAATTCTTTTAGTGTCTAAGAGGCAACAAAGACTTAATTTCAATTCCCAAAGATTCCTATCCAATGGAACTAGGGTTTCTGATTTTCCACCCTTTTTTCTTCCAGAAAACATAACAGTCACTCCCAGAAATGCATCAAAATTTGAAAAAAATCTAAAAGTTAAGTTATTTTTAATTTATATCAGTAATAATTATGTAAAATAAGATAATTTATAAATTCAAATTTATGTATTGAAATTCAAAATACACAAATTAAATATATTAATTATTCATTTATAAAGTTTGATTTAAGAAAAGCAATTTCCCCTTATAACACTCAGCCTAGTTCTTCATTTTGTTATGAACAATCCACAACAAAAAATGCTGTTTAAGCTTTAGCTGACGTAGGAATTGTTTTCAAATCCTCATCTAGTTTTATAATATTTAATTATTTTAAATTTTGCAATTTTTGCTTCACTATCAACTCTAGCTGGAACTTTTATTAGTTGAACAATATAGGATCTTTGTCTTTGAGTGTATCACTTTTTCTAATTTTTCATTCAACGTTAAAGATTTCTCTTCCAAAGTTTCCATGCTCTTTTCTTCTGAGTGCAAAGAGTTGGACAGTGATTCGTCTTCGGCACAAAAAAAGCCTTGTTATAATTATTTTAGTTTGTCGCTTCAGAGAGGTTATATTTGGTAAACATGAAATATCTTTAATTACAGCGGCATTATATGTTCTTCCAAAGTATAGATATTGCATTAATTTAAAGAAACTAACATTGCATCTCATTAATTCTTTGGATCAGAGAATATTTTGTATTCTTATCAAATTCTGAGTTTTGTTGGTTCAACTATCCACTAATGAAATCAAATACTCCTGCAGTTATTGAAGTTACTTTTCAACTGTGTAGCTTTTCTGGGCCAAGTTTTAATTGCATCAAGCCGATTGCAATTGGGTGTGAAAGAATAGTCCCATTGTAGCTCATACATGTCATAAGAGGCGACTAAAATGGGTACCCAGTGTCAGGGGTTATAGTTGAGCACTCTGCCTCTGGAGATTATATCAGGAGACTTGCTCTCCGTGTTGGAGGACCTCAGGGGCAGCCTATAGGTAGGTATGGGTATCATGACCCAGAGGTCCCCTAGTGATATTTTTCTTTCCCTTGGGGCTTATTGTCTTTGGTAAACACGTGTGCTGTGTCCCCGGAATACCCTAGTGATCCTTCACTATTTTCAATCCATTTTTTTCAAACGTCTAGATCACAGCTTTACATTCACATTGTTTGGCGCAGCATGGCCACATCTGGATTTTTCACCATTAAAAATACTATCACTCACCTACAATTGCAGTCAGAGTTTCAAGAGCTAAAGAGAGCTACATCAGCCAAAAGTTGGTTCTTCTTCAAAATAAATTAATGCTTTTGAAATTGTTGATGTTCTTTCAATTATTGTGAGCAAATTATTCCAACATGTTTTGGTGTCTAAACAAACCTTTTTTTCATAGTGAAACTTTACTTTAATATAATTTTGTAAAATATCAAATCAATTTCCTGACTGATTTTACAATATCCCTTATTTTTTTTACAGTTTCGTTTTTATTAGTTTTATAATTTTTTCTTTCCAAAATAATCTGTTGATGTCTGATCGACTCTTAATTAAATCGGTATCGGTCCCGGGGATAAAAATTTACTTGAGAAGGTAGATCAGTTTAATTTGAGGTTTTATTGGTTGCACTCATGACCTATCAATGCACTTTCAGTTGTTATTTTATTTATAAGTCTTGATTTTTTCTTGTCAACTGAATTAAATGTGCCATCCAGTCTCAATTAATCTACATAATTGTTTTTGGATGTATCGAATTTAAACTCGAGAAATTCGCATTAATCTTTAATTAATGAAGACCAAAATATATGCATCGCTGCCATCCACATTACTAAGGTCTTACAAACAAAGAATAAGAACAATTAATAAATATTTGATGATTAGCTTTTATGATAGTGGTTTCAAATCTTTATACTATTAAACCTCCCCAAACAGGAAAAAAAATTTCCAAACCTCCTCGCCTTTTATTTCCTAATAAATATAATAATAGATATGTTTTAAAAATAAAAACTTTATTTTTAAAAAAAATTAAACAACAATTAACAGAATGAAGAGAGTGGATGTAAATGTTACTGGCGCAAGAGCCAAATGTAGCTATGCTGCGCCAAACAAGATTTAACTGTAGTCTAGACGTGAAAATAAGACAAAAATTGGTTGACAAGAAGGATTAGCAGAATGATAACAAGGCTTAACTGTAGCATATACATACATGCATATTTATTTCATTTGAAAAAATTCTTGGACTTATCAACGTATTCAGAATTAAAAGTTTCTTGGTGCTGTTTTAATTTGGTGAGTCTCATACTATTCGATGCCAAACTTTCGAGCACAACAAACACATTGGTTTTTACAAGCCATCTGTAGTATCACATGGGAATCTTGTAGTGGTTTTGCTTGACTTACTATTGGACAAAGATCTCGAACTCGCGGTCCGTGTTGTTTCCATCTATTTATGGGTTCGTGTCTTAAAGACCCGCCGTGTAGAGGGGCTGATGCACGTTAAATCTGTCGAGGCTCCAAATTCTACCATTGAAGTGATGTGAAGAGGAATGTGCTTGCTCAGATGTCGTCCTCATCAGTTGAGCGAGTCTTAAAACACAATTCTCTGTATGTTCGCAGACGACAGCAATCACAAAAATCTTGTGTGTGAATCACCACTTAAACAGACACCTCACAATACTAGAAAACTGGTTATCGAAATGGAAAATAAAATCAGATGTTTCCGAAACAGAAGCCGTCTTCTTCAACAGATGATCAAAAATAAAACCAACTGACATATTTCTTGAAAATAAAAAGATCCCCTGGTTTCAAAAGGCCAAATATCTTGACGTCGTTTTAGATCATAAACTCACTTTTGAACAACATATAATAAAGATACAAAGTTTCGACTGACAGCGAATAAAATGACTCCTCTATTACGTCCAAACTCAACATTAAGTATAAATAACAAGTTGCTTATCTATACTCATTCTGCATCCTACCATAATTTATGCATGTTCGGCTTGGGGGCAAGCAGCTCAGACCCATATGAACAAACTAGAAATGCTCCAAAATAATATCATAAGAATGATCTGCAGAACCCGCTGGTTTATGCGGAATGAGGACCTCGGAACAGTGATAAAAATTTTTACAATACAAAGATTTATTCAAAAAACAGCCACAAAATTCTTCAGTAACTTATGCAATATTCACAATTCATTCCTCCAAGAAATATAAAGCTACACCCCCACCATTACTAATTGTTCATTCGTAGGCCACGAAATCTCATTTCCTAAATTCTAACACTCAATGTATAAAATTATTTATTTTATTAATCATGAAAATTTCGATCGGCTTCCCGGCATCTCTCCATCACCCATGCGGAAAGAACTCTTCGGTTCTTCCGTCGAAACAAGGATCCTAAATAATTGTAAAATATTTACTAAGTCTCAACTCCTCTAGCACCTCAATTACCCCCCCCCTCCTACAAAATTTAACTCAATAGATTAAAACACAAAATTTATGAAGAAATAAAAATCTACAAAAACAACAAATGAGATTTTTTTAAAAAAAGAACTGCATACTGGAGCTAACTTCCTCTTTGACATCAATAGAAAATTATCATAAAATCCTAAATACTCCCCCCCCCCCGCTCCTTTAACTAGAAACCATCGATTAGTCTTCTCCGAAAAAAAAAAAAAAAAAAGCTGATTTATTTGCACACTCCCTAGAAATTTAGTTTTAAGAAAATGACGAACCATGCGACCATATGGAACATGTAGAGGAAATATTCCAAAATTTTATTGATAACTTTATTCCCTCCTCCTCGGAAATAGCCACCATAATTTTAAAAAATTTTAACCTAAGGAAAGCCCCGGGTGAAGATGGCATCCACACAACAGAGCTTTCAAATATTTCCCTCCTTACTCTCTAACCTACCTAACCAAAATTTTAACACTCTCTCACTTTCCTCAAAAATGAAAACATGCCACCATAATCCTTTTCCCTGTACGGGACCAAAATAGAACTATCCATATTAACTATAGACCAATCAGTCTTCTTAACACTATTTCTAAAATTTTTGTGTGAAACAATTATACTAAAAAAAATTTATTGATCATTCTTCTAATGATAACATCCTCCCTGACACCTAATTTGGTTTCGGATCGAAACGCAGTACTGTCTAACCACTTATTCGTGTTGTGAACTATAACAGAAGGATTTAATTTTAAACAAATAATCAGGGGCACTTTCCTAGGTATATAAAGAGAGTTGGACCGTTTCTGGCACCATGGTTTCATTTATAAACTAATTCACCTTAAATTTCCTCCCTATTTAATTTACATGAAAAACAATTATTTGAGAAATAAATCCTCTAAAGTTAAAATAAATCAAGATTACTCAATTTTAAGCTACATTCAAGTTGGATTTCCACAAAGGTCTGTAATCTCTTCTTCTTTTGTACTTCTTGTACACATACGACTGCCCTCAGAGTCGTATGTGTATATAAAATAGCCTATGCTTGTTTGCTGATGATGCAGTCATTATCCCGCAAGGTATAGAACTCACCTCCAGATCATAAACAAATTTCAAAATAAGTTTAAAAAATAGAAAAACGGTTCACCTTATGGCGCATCTCAGTAAACACCTCTAAAACCAAAGTGATAATTTTTAGGAAAGGCTTCGCCCCTCCCCCCCCCCCCTTTCGAAATTTCAAACTTTGATCTTGAACATAAATCTTAATTGGAACTCTGAGGTCAAATATCTTTGCGTCACACTGGATTGCAAACTCACCTTCAAAACCCATATTCATAATATCAAAGAAAAGTACTGGGCCAAAATAAATGTCTTCCATTCATAGGTAGGCACTCAGTTATCTCCCTCCAAAGCAAAATTTTAATTTACAAACAAATAAATTGACCTATTATCATCTACGCTTTCCCAATCTGAGGCCGTGCATTTTGGTTTTGTTTTATTAACGTTGTCCTAGAAGCAATATGAGGACTATTCTGAAGTCAGGCAACACAAACCCATTTTAAATAAATTCCAAGTCTTTCAAAATAAACTATTAGGAATTATCACAGATGCCCCCTGTGTGTGTGGTACGTTACTAGCAATGTACTATATAGTGTTCCCATTTAATTAAAAAGCATATTGCCTACCTCTCAAGAAAATTTTAAAATAGACTCATGCCATGAAAACCCTTTAATTAGAGTCCAAGTAATATTTGCAGAAAATAATGGCACCCACCCCCTTCCCATACCAATTTTGTAACAACTATTTCCATCTAATCTCCCCCTACAATTTAGAATTCCAGCTCACTTATTTAAAAAAAAAAAAAAAAAGTACCCTCCCTCTTCAACTCCCATCCATTCTGCCAACTATCAAACATCAAAATGCTGACTATGCAACTCTCGTCATCCTACCTTACAACTCACCAAAGCTATTGAAACAGGTTCCTGCTCGCTTCTTCTCATCGCCTCCTTTGCTGCCACAAGATCCATAGACTTTTTTTTTCTTTTCTTTCCTCTTTTTCCTGCTTAATCTAACGTAATTCTCTAAAGGAGAGGGAGAATTGCGCATTTATAAACTTTAATTTTAAAATAAAAAAGTTACAAGGAGTAGAAAGGTACAGGGCTCTCCCCCGTTTTTAAAATCTCGCGCTCGCGCCGAGTTCTTTCCTAACTAATGAGGCAAGGATGATATGTTTTCTTCCACATTTGATAGGCACAGCGTAAAACAAGATACACAGCAAGACCGACCGCGTACTTTACAAACACAAACTTTACAACATCCTCCCACCAAAATTTAAAGTCCTTATTTTAAATTTTTAGTTCTTTAAAAACTGGATTCACGATTCTGCCATATTTAGTTTTCAGGACTCTTCCATCGCTTGTAGAAGGAACGGCGATGACTCTCCTCCCAGGTCGAGGATCATTTGAGGTGGTACTGCGTTGATCAGAATCCTCTGCAGCTTTGGGGAGATGGGCATAAGGATTCCTTATCTACGCACACATGTCCAGAATCTTTGGTTCTCCCAGGGAAACAGGTTATGGCAGCTTCTTCTTGCTGAATGGGGACAACGGGGGCAGATGCTTTGGCTTTTGCAAATAAATTCCTTTTCCTACTATCTGAAAAAGTGAAAATATTAGTAGGTGTTACATTTTTTTTATTTCTGAAAGTAGTAGTTTGGTAACTGGTCTAACAATCTCTCCAGATTTAGTTTTTATTTTAACTACTCGGATATATCCATCTCTAGCTTTGTAGAATTCAGCACTTTAACCAGCGGCCACTCAAGACTTTTTACGTTATCACTTGAAACCATCCCTATTTCTCCAATTTCAATAGGCTTGTCCTTCTTTACATGATGGTAGTTCTGTCTTAATTGGCTAAGATATTCTGACCTAAATTTCTTTGAAGATTTTGTTTTAATTTCTGCCGATACACCAATCGTCGGTTCATGAAGGACACATCCAGGTCATCTAACACCACACAAGTAAGTACACCAGTCGTACGTATTTCGTGCATGAACATAGCAGGAGTAAGTGGAGTTAAGTTCTTGACGTCTTTTGAAGCAAAAGTTATCGGTTGATTGTTCATCACGCTTTCACATTCACATAAAATGGTTGACAGTTCGTCATGATCTAGGGAATTTCGACCCAAAACTTTGCAAAGAATCCGCTTCAAAAGTGCGGCGGTTCGCCAACAGGCAGATCACTCACCGATTGTGGCGACCGCTAACAAGTTTTATATGCATTCATCGCCAAAGGCAAAAACCCTGGTGCGCGTGCTCCTTCTCTTCTAAGAACTGACTCTCTCTCTCTCTTCCCGAGTTGCCCTGTAACTTGATGCTCACTCGAAACTCGTTGTACATAATTCAATGGTGTGTTATTAAAGAAATATCAAAAGGTTTAGTTTGTGTCTGTGTTAAAAGCAGCAGCAGCAGCAGCAAAAGTTTCTCCCACCGGGAAGCGGCTGGAGGAGAAAATTTCCATTTGACTTGATTTATAGTTGCTTCTTTCAATATCTTATCTCAATTTAGATGTTTAAACAGGTTACTGGTCCCAACAAAGTAAGTTCCGTTGTCGGAATAAATAATATGTGGTCTACCTCGAAGAGCGATAAATCGTCGCAATGCTTGGAGAAAACTTTCAGTTGGCATGTTAGGTGTTAATTCTAATGTACCGCTCTAAAAACTGCACAGGTAAAGATGACAACCCACGTCTTTTCATTACTTTTCACGAATAATGGTCCGGTTAGATCGATGCCGACAGTCTCAAATATGGAAGCTTCTTTTACTCGATCTTCAAGAAGAGAAGCTATGGATAATTCATTTAGTTTTCCCTCTTATCTTATGCATTTTACGCATATCCTTATAATTTGTCCTCCTAATTAATAAGGTCATCCTAGCCTTTAAAATTCGATATTTTCTCGCGCAAGTTTGTCATTTAAAATTGCACACCTGCAGGATTCAATTTTTTATGTTGGCTTTTAATTAATTTTCTACTATCGTATGAGTGGAAGGAAGTACAATCGAGAAACAAAAAAAAATTCCGTATTTTTTTCTTCGCAAAATATTGATTTGTGTTCTAATGATTCTTGAATTATTAACAAAAAATTGAAAATTAATTAAACGTTTATCTTCCGGACGAAAGAATGATTCTTTCTGAATTATCTTCATAATAGTAAGTTCTTTCTGATACACCCAATTGTTCTATAACACGACTTTCATTACTCATTTTACAATTGTCGCAAAATCGGTAAATCCAAGCTATTACTAAGACAATCTTGACAAAGGAGGAAAAACTATTAAAAGGATTCTCTAACAGACATTCGGCGCTTGTTGCGCTGACAACGGTTTTCTCTTTTCCTTCGCTATAACCTCTATATTCCTGGAAATATTTCTGATTTCGGCCATTTTTCAATGGGATTTTCAAGCCACTGAGACTTTCCCATCACTTGGATTTAACAAGTTCGTTGGCACTACACCCGCGAGATGGTAAGTCGCTGGATTCATAATTCCTGGAAGAAAGTTCCAATTTTCGGGATGACTTAATGATTGAATATCGCGAACGCTGTTTCCGACAAAAGTGTTACAATTATCTTTTTTCTTAATCCAAAATAACGCAAGTTTTCTATTCCTAATTCTTTATTAGTTGAATGGGCTAATTTAGCATTTATATTACAGGCCATGAGTTCCAAAGGAGAAACTGACATTAATTTTATAGTTGCCACCCTACTTCGAGCTTGTACTAGCTAATAAGTCGTTTCATTAAACTTTTCGCATCCTTAGTAAAAGCAAGTGGCATAAGCAGATTTACTGGCATCATAAGACACATGAAATGTTATAACACTTGAGGGCTATAAATCAGGTAGCAAACATCTGGGTATTGCTACCTTTCTTCATTCATCTAGGTGCATAAGGCATTTATTAAATCGATAAACAATATCGTGAGGCAACTCTGCATCCAAGGAAACCTTAACAGACATTAGACAGCATTTTTCTCTTTGTAATAGATTTAAATTCTTCTATTGGTTCTTTAAGATCTACTGACAAACAATTTTTATTTATGTTTTATTTTAAACCTATCACAGAAACCTTGTTGAAGTATGTGCTCGCCTCTTACCGACTCTCTGTAAAACAAGGCAGAAGCTAAATAACAGATGCGAGTAATTAACTGTAACGCCGACACCCACAATAACAATAATAACTTTACTTATGATTGGATCATCAAATTTTATTGTTAAGTTTTAATTAAAAAAAATTAGTCTAAAAGTAAAAGGACTTAGTCCGTCGAATTTATTATTCTTTTTCACTAACGAACATTTCTGGTCCAGTCGGGCCTAAAGAACCAATTAATGGTACGGATACAGCAAGCATCCCGAAAAGATTTTTTCCAGACGTCATTATAAGAATGTCTAGCCATCACTTCTTCACTAGATTTAAAATTACGCAATTTCTTACAGGTCACAGTAACTTTAAAAAGTATCTGAATAGATTCAATTTAAGTTCGAATACAATTTGCAACTGAAGTGCTGGAGGTGATGAGGACATAGAACACATTCTATTTCTATGTTCAAAATTTGTCTCACATAGAAATATACTTAAATTAGCGTTGAAAAAATTAAACATTAACTGGCCTCCAAATTTTAGTAATTTCTAGTAAAAGTTATTTTGTTCTTTTTATCAAATATATTGAACATATTTATAATCCTTCTTAATTTTTGTTTACACATTGTTTAGTCACATGTTTTTTTTTGTTGCTGTTTTTGTTTATTGTAATATACTGTTTTTACAACGTTTTTCTGAATTTCACTTGGTGTGTGTGTGAGTGTGTGTGTGTGTGAGTGTGTGTGTCATCAAATTTTTGATCGTTAATTTAACCAACTTCCCATCAAGCTAGAGCTTTGAAATTTTGGGAATCGTTCGTACTGGCTTAACAATGCAATATTTAGACGTTTGCGAGAAGTTTTAACTAATATTTCAATAATTTTAATAAGTCAAAATATTCTTTCCTCTCGGCGCTTTTAGGATTCAGGAAAAAATTTCTTTCCCCCTCTGGGAACACCGGGCACTCCCCACACCACATGAGGCCTCGTAAAACTATTGTACTCACAAAGGGGAGATACTATCTCCCCTTTACTATCTCCGAGATAGTAAGGGTTGCTGACTTTTAGTCCGTAATCATTCGCAAGAAAGAAAGTTTCTAATATTTGGCACCATGCCTTATCACAATAATTTTTTCTGAATTCTGGTTCCCATTCTTTTTTTAATAGAATGACTTACAAACTTTCAAATGCATGTTTTGATTTTATGAGTATTATGAATTTTTTAATACGCTCACAAATATCTCTTTTTTAGTAAATTTTAAAGTTAAAAATAAACAACAATTTTAACTAATATTTCAATAATTTTCTTTAATAAACTTTGCCACCATATAAAAACGTTGGTTTTTATATCGAATTATTTACAACGTTATTATGAATTTCACTTGGTGTGTGAGTGTGTGTGTGTCATCAAATTTTCGATCGTTAATTTAACCAACTTCCCATCAAGCTAGAACTTTGAAATTTTGGGAATCGTTCGTACTCGCCTAACAATGCAATATTTAGACGTTTGCGACAAGTTTTAACTCATATTTCTTTAAATAATGCAGTTTAGCCCAATCACTTGGCGCAATTTGAATAATTGCCAAACTTAACGATTTTTTTTTTTTTTTTTTTGGCTGAATGTTAAGTCCGCTTTGACCACTTAGCAACATTTGGCAAAATACCGCCAAATAATTCCTGTCTCCAAGAGTGGTTTGACTAAAGTGTATTCCAACCATTTAATTTACCGGATTAATTAATTTTAGTTAGTTTTAACGTTGTTATGTATTTCACTTGGTGTGTGTCTGTATGTATGTGTATCAGTGTGTCATCAAATTGTCTATTTTTATTTTAACCAACTTCCCATCAAGCTAGAGCTCTGAAATTTTGGGAACCGTTCTTATTTACCTAACAATGCAATATTTAGATATTTGCGACCAGTTTTAACTAATATTTTAATAATTTTTTTAATAAACTTTGCCACCATATAAAAACGTTGTTTTTAAAAACGTTGGTTTTTATTTCGAATTATTACTTACTTCTGTAAGCCCTGTGTAATACTTAGTGGTACACAGGGACGTTGCTTATTGTTCAGTAAAAAAATGGTATGGATAATATAGAGAAGTTAAACAAAGCTAAAATTTCCTTGAAGGGAAGTATTACTATTACAGAAACATTTTTTGATAAAGTAACAATTTATAATAGCGGGTTCTTATATGGTGTCATGGAATCACGAGCATTTGTAATAGTTCCCATTATTGTAACATTAACGGAACTGCTAACGCCACCCGTGGTGACGATGAGAAAGAGAGACTTCTTCCCTTCCTCTAGTTGTTGTGCGTGTATATGCGTGTTGTGTGTGAACATATAACATATATGTATTTCTTAGAAGTATTACTGTGATGTATCCGTGTACTGTAAACCCAAAAATAAAATGATTTAATCTACCAAAAGGACAAGATCTTCATTGAAATTACCAAAAAGCATCTCACTTATGCTTGCGAAGTCACATATTCAATTTTTTAAATCATTTCTTAATTACAGGACGAACTTTACAAATATGTAACATGCACAAATACACAGAAATTAAACATAGAACAGACTTTACAGACCTCCTGCTAGCTTAACGTTCATCGATGCGTCTTATGCCTTCAGGGGTTTCGTCTTTTCTAACTCAGACGTTGACGAACTCTATATAACTTAGGACGCCAGTGCCTCACACTCCTCTTTCAAGAGGTGCCACGAAGAAAAAAAATTTACCTGTACTAAGTAATTTACAAAAACTGCACCTAGGGAAAAAAAAAAAAAGAGAAAACATTAATAACACATAAATTCAAAAATAAACAGGAATATACCATTAAGAAATATTGAGTCTTTTTTAAAAATGTTCAGGAAAAGAGTTCAATATAGTTCAATTGATGTCACAAAGAGCTTTGCTTCTTGGGAGCTCTATCAAAGGAAGAGCTATTTCAGCGAATTTTGGCACATAGGATCGTTAGTATGACAGAAACCCTAGGAGACTTCTTACATATTTCTTAGTCTTGGGAGGTAAAAGATTCTTAATTGCAAGTACTTTTTCAAGGTCAGATAAATGGTTGCCAGAACCTACAACATGTCCAAGAAGTGTCACTTGAGGTTCACCAAAGCAGCACTTTTGAAGTTTGATGGTAAAATTAGTTTCATTTAAGTCACATAAAATGGCTTTAAGATGTCTTAAATGATCATTCCATCTACTTGAAAATACTACTATGTCATCAATGTTCGCTCGACATACGCTTTATGATGGGTTAAAAGTTGATTAATAACACATATATGTTGGTATGTAGCTTCTGCTTTCTTCATACTTAAAGGCATAACTCTGAAAGAGTATTGTCCTCAATGAGTGACGAATGAAGTTAGCTTTTTGGATTCAGAACTTATTCTGATTTGCCAGTATCCCTTCAAAAAATCGAACAAGGTTATGAGTTTGGAGCTTGCTATTCGATAAATCAAATCTGTGGAATTCGAAATAGGAAAAGCATCTTGTTCTATCTGAGAATTCAAATAACAAAAATCTATACATAATCCTATTGTGCAGTCTTTCTCTGATACATATGCTACTAGGTGACCATATTCACTTTCAATGGGTTCAATTAAACCTTAAGTTAAGAGCTCATCTATTTGTCTGTCTACTTCTTTTAAAATTTCAGGAATCCGATATGGTCGTAGCATTTTAGGTTTACTATTTGCTATCAATTTGATTAAATTATCACAAATTCTAGCAATTTCGGGACTTTCAGATATTGATGCTTGGTTCTTAATTAATAAAACTGTAATAGCTTTTTTCTGATCAGAATTTGGATGAGAAGAATTCAAGTGTTCCTTTATATAAGTTTAATCGGCTGGAGTATGTTTTGTTACATGTGTATTTTCGATATCGCTAAAGTCAATATCGGTCTCATAAGTGACTCCAATGTTGTTAATTTGAATATTAAGTTTTCTAATTTTGTTCGTATGGATATGTTTTACACTATTACCAGGCATTTGAACCAAATAACAGTGTATATTTCGTTTTCCTACGATGGTGCAAGGAGATGTCCATATCGCGTACATTTTATGTGCACTATCAGGTACAAGAACAATAACTTCATTTCCTATTTCGAAATTTTTATATCTTTTTGCGACTAGTATGGTATTAGAAGTACTTCGTTCGTAGTACATTGTTCGCTTGGTTATTAGAAGAAGCAATACCAGCTTGCTCGGCAGCAAATTAAAGTTTGATCTCAGGATCATTAAGATAATTCGTGACAGATTTGAATTGTTCAATGGGTACAGGAATTTAATCAGTTCAAAAGACTTTCAGAATTGATAAGGGACCAGTAGAACGTTGTCCCTATAACATTTGAAATGCACTAACACCTGTTGTTTCTTTGGGTACTTCGTGATAAGCCCATAATAGAAAAGGTATATGCTTATACCAATCGTTAGAGTGTTCCCTCATAACATGAGATGTATCATATTTTTCAATACACCATTCCATCTTTCGACGAGACCATTGGATTACGGGTGTCCTGGTACAGAAAACTCGGGAGAAGATCCAATTCTTTCAATAAATTATTTTGTTAGGCTAGATGTAAAGTTAGTGCTTTGATCGGTAGCAATTATTTTTGGTATATAGTTCTTGAAAATATTTGTAATAATGTATTGCAAGTCGATTTTGCTGTTACATTCTTTCATCGGGTGCATTGATCTATTGTGCACAGTATAAACTTGTATCCTCCTACTACTGGTCCAATGGGACCTATAGCATAAACATTTATGATTTGGAAAGGTTCATTAGGTCGTTTTGATGAAGTTATGGGAATTTCATCTGATGGTTTCTTTTTAGCTTGTAATTGGCATGAAACACAAGTGTTTCAAAAAAATTTGTACATCCTTTTTCATGCTAGGACAGAAAAATAAATATCTTAACAGTTCTTAAGTTTTCTTTTTCTTCAGGTGCCCTCCCCATACACTGGAATGAGCGAATAATAGCAATTGCTCTCACGGGGAACAACTAACTAGTAGACGGTGTAATATTTGGTTGAGGTACGAAGATATAATGAAATGAGTTCTGACTTTTTTAAAACTTAACAAAACTTTATTTAAAGATTAAAATAGATTAGTAGCAATCCCAGGGAGGCCTACTTAATTGCTCCCATGCCACGAAAACCTTCAACTGCCGTCACAAAATTCCCTTTTCTCCGATCTCGCGGACCGTACTGCCAGCGCCGCGTAACGGAGGCTTCTGAATCATTACTCGGAAGGGAGGGGAACACTACATCTCCCCACCTAGTTCTGATGTTACATTTGTATACGAATTTAACTCAGCAATTGAAACTCTTAAAACTAACACTTAAAATATTCACACAAAGCAAAATTAATTCACAATCATAAACACTAAATGCACAATAATAATTAAAATAAAAAGAATGAATGATGTACGGCCGGTTCATCACAGAAATATATAAGGAAGGAGCATCGGCAAGCGCACTTTTTAGTTTTTTGAACACTTCTTTATGTTTATCAGTCCATGCAATTTTGTCGGAGACTCTTTTTCGTTGACTCCATGAGGGGATACAGAAGCTTCGAATATTTGGAATATATTCGTGATGGTAATTGCATAAACCAAGCATACTACGTAACTCCTTCTTATTCTTAGGAGATAAGTTTCTTATGGCACGAACCTTTTCTGGATCAGGCTGATGTCTGCCCAAACCAACAAAGTGTCCTAAAAATTTCAAATGGGTCTCACGAAATCACACTTCTTAAGATTCATAGTGAAGTTTAATTCTTCCAACTTCCATAAAATGATGTCTAAATGCTGAAAATCTTCGCTGAAATGTCTCGAAAATGTAATGCACGGGCGAATTCTCTATAAGGAGCAAGCGCTTTATTCATTACCAGTTGGAAAGTAGCAGATTCATTTTTCAGTCCAAAACTCATGACTTTAAATCTATATATTTGGCGGTGAGTTTTGAAAGAAATAAAATCTTTGCTTTCTTCCGACATCGGGATTGCCCAATATCCCTTCAAAAGATCTTAAAGTAGTTATTGCGTTATCTCTGCAGGTCGACTGGATCAATGATGTTACGTTTTCTGTAAGGAAATCATCCGTTACCATTGCAAAATTCAAAGCCCGGAAGTCAATGCACAATCTCATGGTTCGATCTTTCTTATTCACAAAAGCTACCGCATTTGCAATCTCAGCACAACTTTCCTCGATTAATCCTAATTTTAACAATTCTTAGATTTATTGATCTACTTTTCCCTATAGTGCTTCCGGGATTCTGTACATAAACGGTCTTTTCCGTTTGGCTTTAAATTGATTTTATGGTGTGTTTATGCAATTAACACCTTCACCTTGGAGACGGATTTGGTGACCATTTGGCGACTTTGGAAACAAATGGAAAGATATCGAAGGTGCAAGAATCTAGATGAAAAATCGTTTGGGAAGAAAGTTATGGACTTTTCATGAATTTTCTATGGGACGTCACGGCTTCCCGGAAAGGTATAAATATGCCAAGAACCTTAGCCGGTCAGTGTGAGGAATCGGTCAGTGTGCGGAATCAGTTTATCTGTAAAGTCTGATTTGTAGACTGATCGAGGAATCGTGGTCGGGAGAATTTGATGGAGATTCGCTCTGAATTTAGAGGAACTGTTACGGAGAGTCTATCTTTGGAGACTGTTGAGGAGATCAATAGAGGGATCGAAATTATACTGTCGGCACTTGAAGTGAGGAGTTCCGGGTGAATTTCGGAAGAAACAATTTGTGTCTGCTGGGAATCATCGGAGCCTGTCATGAAAGTGCAGAATATTACTGGAACATCTGTCCGCAGTGAGAATAAGGCAGCGAGCTTAACGTTACTGTGTAATAACTAAGACTATACTTAATGTGTACTTTGTTTCTGTTTCTGTATCTCTGTGTATTTGTGTACTGCTTTTGTCCAAGTTGTGCTACCTGTATGTCGCCCTGAAGACTTACGAATAAATCGTCATTTATTGTTATCTTCCGTGTCGGACTTGGTTTTCACTCCCTGCACATTCCCGCTCGAAAAATATTTTTTAAACAATATGCTTCTATAACTCTTTCATTCTAGGTATCAGAGAAGCTGCAGTGGGAAGAACTACCCAAAAATCTTCATCATCAACGAATATCACTCCGATTGCATTAACTCTTTGATAATACCTCCTTATCTTATTCACATGATGATGCCGAATTTTTCCATCACTCAATTTCACTTTATAAGAGTGAAGAGGATTCAATCCAATTACCTCTCCAGTGCCGGTCTATTGCACGTAGAGCTTGTTCTTTGAATCAGGTATCCATAAGTATACTTTTTCGCCCATCTCAAAACTTTTGGAACGAGCTTTGCGATTGAAATATCTTGCATAAGCTTCTTGTCTTCCGGAGGTAATTAATGACGCCTGCTCAGCAGCCATCTCTAAATTGATCTTTTGTTCTTGTAAGTAGTCCACCACTGATTTTTCCATGTTCAACGGAATGGCAGTGTTGCCACACCAGCTTGATTTTAACACACTAAGAAGACCTCTAGCTGTTCGTCCATACATCAGCTGGAAAGGTGACACTCCCACAGTTCTGGACTTCTCTGTATGCGAAAAGCAAGTACGAGATACATTCCCATTAATTACTTGGATCAGTCTTAATCACGTGGTGCAATGAATTTTTTAATACTTTGTTGTATCTCTCCACGAGTCCATTCGACGCTGCATATCCAGGAACTGAAAATCGTGGGGTACAGCCTAAGCTCTTTATGAACTCCTGAGTTAACTTTGAAGTGAAATTAGTGCCCATGTCGTTGGTAAAGACATTTGGAATTCCTGTCCTCATAAATATCTACATTGGCTCGTCGCATGTAGCTTTGGCTGACAACGATCGAAAAGGAATCCCTTCCGGCCACCTGGAATGCTGGTCTACCATAACAAACAGTATTTGTGTTTTCTGGGTCAATCTCGCCAATTATATCAACATTCATGACCTCGAAGGGTAAATCTGGCCTAAGAACAGGGGTTATAGGTATTTTGTCAGTTGCTTTCTCTTGACTTCTTGACTGACAATTATTGTAAGATTTGCAATAATCTAAAATGTCCTTTCAAAGTCAATTGTTTCCATACATCTTTCAAAGTGTCACATTTTAACTGCTGTCCTCTCAATAAAGCTCTTTCACCCGCTCGATATTGATATTTGTTTTCCTTCTGCGTAAGAAATAATATTTCCAAACACAAACATTCTGTTTTTTCTAATATTTGCTTTCCGCTCTCTGCGTTTCCTTTGGTAATGAAATCAGACTTATGTCCGCTACAGCATTATCCATTAATCTCTGATGATGATCCATTCATTACTGTTTCGTTTACGTTATCCTGCAATAGCTAGTATATTTTTAACGGAATGATCGCATGATCTTAGATTTTATTAGTGATCTTTGCTAACACTTAATAAGTTTGGAAAATTCTTCGTTTTCCTTGTTTTTTTTTATCCATAACTGAACACTGGAAAGAGAGGATGCTATTTTTTCTCCGAATGCGCTTTTTAAAATTATTTTCCCTTCCTCATTCTTTTCATCCGAAATGAGATCAACACAGTTATCATCGATCCGGAATCAATTAAAGCCTTTGCACTCTCTCCGTTGACAACGATTTCAGCATATTGGAGATCACTCAAAGCTAATTTTGGTTTGCTTGATTTTTTTCTTATTTCTGCTTTCTGAAAGGAACTCAGTTTGAATTTCTGCGGTTACTGCCTGATCATCTTGCGTGTGTCTATCGATATAATCATTCACCCCTGTCACTTTGTATCTTTTTGGATAGTTCTTCGTCAGGTTTTGTAAACCGCAAATATAACATTCTTTCATTGATGTTTTTATTTCTCCCTTCTTTGGAGTTCTGGTACTTTCTCTTGAATGAGGTGGAATATATCTCCATACTGGCAATTTTTTCTGTTCTTCCTATGGCAGTCGTTTGATAAAAGCTGAATACTATCTTTGGAAATTTTCTCTCGGTTTTCTGTTGACACTCGCTCTGACGTTTTCATAATCGTCTAATTTTGAGGCAATTTGATCCGGTTTTTTGAAACGTGTCCATTCGTCAATAAAATGATCATACATTTCTGGCGGAGTTCTCCTTTTGATTTGTTCAGTTATTATCAAGTCGCTCAAATCTTCAAAAGTGTTCATTTGTAAGCCTCGAATCCATTCATGAAAATAGTTCGTCAGTTCGTATGCGAAATCACCCCAAATGATACCTTGTTTTTTCTGATGCGTTACAAACAATTGTCTAAATTTCTCTGATGTTAACTTATATCGTTTCAGAAGAATTTCTTTCACCTTATCTTAATCGTTCGAGATTTTTTCTTTTTTACATGCGATGATGGGTGCAACATTGTATGGCAATAGTCCGATCAAATGAGAAGCCCAATTTTCCTTTTTGATTTCAACTCTTTTCACTTGTCTCTCAAATAACACTATATATAAGCTAATATCGTTATTCTTTGGATCGAATTTTGGGAGAAAGTTTTGCACCTCTACTTTCGATCTTACGACGAGTTCTGAATTAGTCGTTTTGCTCATCCTTATTCTTTCGTTTTTTAAGCGAAATTTCTGGATTTCAAATTCCATTTCTTGCGTGCTTTTCCTTTCATCTTCTTGTCTTTTCTTTTCATCTCTTTCATCTTGTCTTTTCCTTTCATCTCTTTCCTCTTGTTCTTTTCTATATGCGTATTGAGCAATTCTTTTTAATGTTAAGCTAAAGCTCTTAGAATCATACGTATTAAAAAAACAACTCTGCCAATAAATTTTATCATTAGTCATTTCATTTATACTGGTGAAAACAGTTTGATGAATGAAACTGATGTTTAAGCTCAACAAACGTAGGACTTAGTATTAAAAATAATGCTATTGTTTGTGCAATTAATTGATAAATATGTAAAATCATATTCTTATAGATAGATTCTGTAAAAACTATAACGATAATATTTGCTGATATTGTACAAATAGAAATTTATTATTTTTAGCTATTATTTTTATCTAATGTTTAATGTGTGTGAATGTCATTTTTCAGAAATGAAGTGAAAAAAAAGCTTCTTTAAGCACTTTTTTTGTTATTACTATACTCAAGTATATATAATTTTGGTTTGGTTTTAATAACGACGCATTACAGGCAACACAAGGGCTATTGGCGATCGACCTCGTAATTTTGAACCTTGGTCAAGTGATGAAGACGACACCCAAGCTGGAACCCCCCTCCTAACTTCCACACCACGCCAACGGGAAAACGTTGGGTCCCCGACAGATTTAACTTGCATCAGCCCCTGCTACGCGGCGGGTCTTTTGTAGCATCAAGGCTCGAATCCACGACTCGACGAAAACCGCCAGACGCGAGTCCGTGGCCATGACCAATAGGCTATCGCGGCCTCAAGTGTAAAGAAATAAAATGCAAAAAAAAAAAATCACATTTGTTTCTTAAATAATCAAACTTTCAATAAAACTCAAACTGTTTGCTGATTTTCTAAAAACATTTTATTTAACCTTTTAAATGCCTTTGGCATGAAAAATAATATCAAACATTTGAAAATCTCGGAAAACTTGATTACAAAACACATTGTAAATATAGGGTTTAAGTAATTTCTCCCAATATGACAAATAATTTGCTACAAATTGTCTTTATTAGAATATTTCAAATTTGTCTAAGCAGTGATAAAGTGTTTCGTTTCTTACATGAAATGTGTACAATTACATTCATATTTTCGATATTAGAATAACAGTAATTGATTTAATAGCACTTTTTAATAGCACGATTTATTTTTTATCATCTTAACTATAAATTCTTCCTTATTAATACTTTACTCAGAATGTAAATTATAGTTTTGAAAATGGAAGAAAATCCAGCTATTGATCTAGTACCGTCTTAATTCAAATTTTCACTCCTTTTAATCAAACATGACATTTCTTTTATCAGACTCTGAAGGAACTTTGCGTAATTGTATTGGTAAAAAAATATTTGAAAGAAAAAAACTGAGAAAAAGTCTAGAGAAACAAAAGAATTTTTTTTTTTTAAATTTTAATTACATCACAGCTATAAAACACTTTCTGAAACATTAAAACTGTAAAAAAATTAGCAAGTAAGTTATATTTATGAGACCAAAAATACACTTTAAATTAATATAAGTGTTTAGTTGTAATTGCACTTCTTTTCAATTGTCTACTTTTTAAGAATGTGACTTTAGAAAAATCAACCTCTTTCTGTCTTAAAATTGTATGTATACGAGTATGCTATTTCCCAATCAATAGTAATTTAAGTTTGGGTATAATGTATTATTTTTCACGAATATTTTAAGCGTTTATGATTTTCCTGGCTGTTATCTATTTCGCTCCGTTTATCAACTACATGAGGAGTGGGGATATTTTTGCATTTGGAAAATTTATAAGCTGCTTGAAGGTGTTTTTCTTAGCTATCATAATTTTTTAAAAAAATAATATTCCTTAATTTTGCCATTTTTCCCTTTCCAAATCGATTCTGGGTGTATAAGAATATTAAAAAAAGATATTTTATTTAAAAAAAAATGAAAGAAAATGCATCTCTATGTGAGCCATATTTTTAAAATTATTCCAATTTCAAAATTTATCTTATTTTCGCAAACAAACAAATACAGAGAGCGTTAATATAAGGCATTAATAAAAAAAATAAATTTTAATAAAATCTTTGATCAAGTCTTTCAAATTTGACGTAATATTTGTTAAAGCCGTTTGCAGAAATTCTGTGAGGTGATGATTGTTTAAATATAAGGCATATTTAGACTCCATGAACTTTATTGTAGTGTAAGGATTTACAGCAATATGTTGTACCCAAAATTGAAATTAGACTGTTAATTATTATTGATTAATTGTTTTATTCACTTCACTCTGAAAAGCAATAAGAAAGTTTTTTGTTGGTGGATCTCGTAATTTAAACTTTGATCAAGTGATGAGATTGACAATTGAATTCGATCCCACTGACCAAACTTCCACACTACGCCACCTTAAGGACACTGAACCTCGACAGATTTAACATGCATGAGCCAAATATCTGCAGGAGATACTGGAGGTAAAACTTTACCCTTTTGGGTATGTGATTCTTTGATTTAAAGCTGAGTTTACAAGAACTACAATAAATGCGTTTCATTCAATTAATGAAATAGATTGATAAAAAAATTAATTTTTTTGGTAGGATGAAGTATAAAATAATATTATGTAAATGTATTTAATAATTATTTTGTGGTTTTGTTAATTCGCAGCAAGATTTAAACTTATCAAAATTAAATATTATCATTGGCCTGAACACTTACAATCTTTAAATAATAGTTTTGAAAGATATTTCCCATCTGAAAAAAATCGCGTGTGAAAGGAATATGTGTATAACAAATCTCTTTCAAAACACATGGTGATCGTAAATTGGATTTAAGTAATTGAGACTATGGGTCCCACCTTAAGATAAGTATGGATGCGTGTGGCCCCCCTGATTTTAACCTGCGGCCTACGGAACTGGGTCATCTGAACAAAAATTTAAACTTCTATGTTATAGTACATAAAATCCCCAAAGAACATTTCAACTTAAGTATTTCGTACGAGTATCATATCCTATTACGATAGGAATATCTCTTTACATTGATTCAACTATCGTCATAATTTTCTTTCCATATTCTTGATCAGAAACAATAACAAAGTTAAACTAATTTCAAAAAACGCACGGTCCGTCTAGCGGGAATGAGCGATACACAATGTATACTTAACCAGAAAACTTACTGAAGAACGCAACTGTGTATTATTAAACGCCAGAAGGGAATGCGACGCGCGTATCATGCGAAATAATAGCAACCAGTCTATCTGCAGCAAGTCTAATATATTTGATCCAGGAAGGTATGGTTCCAGACTGATTGATCGACGTCCTTTGATTGCTCGCAATTTATCCCTAACGATGAGTTGTGACTACCGGATAGTTTTAAAATCATATTTCATGCAAAAACATTTAATTCCGGAAAATTATTTTTGAAGGAGACTAGTTTTTAATATCTGAAAATCAAGGTTTGAGATTTTAATTATGGAAAAATGCACAACTGAGCAACGTGTGAAAATTATTCTATTTCGGGCCTATCGAAGGTTTGACAGGCCCGATATAGAATAATCAAAAACGAAGCGCACTTTATTACGAAAGGCCACCAAGTATTCATATATGTGATGAATTCGATTTATTATTTTCTTTTTAGTTGTGTTCTCCTAACGTCAATCAAAATTAATTCAAATCCCCGTTAAAAACTATTTTCACCACTCGAATTGCGAGAAGTGACTAATCTTTCTGAAGCTCATTACACAAATCGGGAAAATTCTGCAATTAATTATGAAAAATTATACTTTATCGATAATCGACCGCTTAATTTTTATCATGATCGCGGAAAATACTTTGAAAGTAGAACCTCTCGCTTCAAACCACACCATGTGAGGATTTTGAGATTCAGAGCCCTTCAGCAGCAACCTCCATTAATCCTCACGATGGTCTTTAGTAAAATCAGGACTCCGTGGTTATATCAATTTATCGAAAAATAGAGGGGGAAAGATAAAAACTATATGTATCAATAATAAAAGAACAGCAGATTAGTTTATTAAAAATGCATTTGCTTATTACATTGTAGTATAGTTTACTAGCTTGTAACACCCTATTATTATTTCCCTCACTTATTATTATTAATAGAGAGACTGACTGCTCGTTTCTTTTTATTGCTAACTTTGCAACAGTATTCTATTGTAACTGCAGAACAGTTTTTAAATTAAATTTCGCACAAATACATTTTACTCAATAAAATATAACTTCCCTTAATTTATTGCAGAATGTTTTTGATTTCTCTGATGGAGCTTCGGGTGGATTACTCGCTTCCCACTGTTCGCGGAGTAATATTTTTTAATATGAGAATTTGACTAGGCGTTAATATATATGTAGAATGTTGGGTGTTGATATTGTACATCCCGAATCTACGATGGTTGGCTCTTATTCAAAGGGCTGTCTAGGGGGTAATTCCATTACCAGATTCCAATTTGTTGTTTTTGTAGAAATTCAATGATAAGGCTCGCAGTAGCTTTACTTGTTTATTAGGAGAGATGATGAAGAGTGAAAAGTATTTACAATAGATGTGACGAATTGACCAGTTCATCGGAGCAATATAGATGGCTGCCTCATTTAACCCATATTGGCGAAGGGGCTGGAACACGCTCTAGCATCTGAAGTTTATTTCTGACGCGGATAATGCGAAGGAGAAAAGAAACGGAAAAGTGGGGGAAAGAGAGAGCGAGAATGAGTGTCACTCAGTTCTTGTTCTGGAATAGGTGGCGCTGCATGAGCTATCGCATGACGCTGATTCGTGGTGCCATCTATCGAGTATCGGAGGAACTGGTTTTACAGTACATTGGATAATAAAATTAATTCTTTAATAATTAGCTGGAAAATCCTACATACATTTATATATATATATATATGCTTTTTTTATTATAACATTTATATTTCGTCTATTTTCAACTTAGAAAAATATTTTTAATTTTATTGTATGTTTATTTTGATTATGTACTCAATTTTTGGTTTAACTCTGTAATGTTTGTAGGTTTTTAGTTTAAGTAAATTTTTAAAATTTGTTCTTAATAGTTTTAATCTGTATAACTAAAAAGTTGTTTTGGTATAACTAAAAATATATCTAATCAACATTAATCACTATTTACATTCTTATATATATATAATGTGCCCCGCCGGAATACAACATGTTTCCAAAGTGGCTCGCAAACTCTTTTGGGTTAGACAGGCCAGGTTTAGATATTATGTTAAAAACTAGTTTCTTAATAATGTGTATAAATAATTTTTTTGATCAAAATGAAAAATAAATATCCATTTCTATTCAAGAAAACCATGAAAATGTTAATCCCCTTCGCAACAACATATTTATGGGAAATGGGATTTTCATGTATGACAGTACTTAAAAAAAATTAGAAATCGACTTTCGATTGTTTCACCGCTTCGACCTATGTTACATGACTAATTTAGAACCCACAATTCAAAAGGAATTTGAAGTTAATTAATGATCCGACTAACATTATATACCAAATAAACCAAAATTATCGATATTTACTTTTGTATTAATCAGAGGATTGATTGTTTTGCCTCGCAATGACTTAGTGATTTTTTTTTTATTATTATTATTAGTTAATGAGATTTTTCTAAAATGTTTATTTACTCATACATAATAATGACAATAATTATTTATTTTAAAATTTGAATATATGTAATGAATGATAAAAAAAAAAAGTAAATGTAAGTAAATTATATGTTGTGTAAGTAGATGATAATAAAAAAAATTACAATTAACTTTTGTAACAGTTCTTTAAAACCCAGTAAAGTTCTTTTCCTTTGCTAAAAAACACGACTCCGCAAAATTTCTTCACAAATTTTAAAGGACTACGGGCTAAAAAAAAAGATACAGAAACGCTGGCCTACAAGTATCACTTTTCTTACATTTCTCTGTGAACAGCTGCTAGTTGGGTAGTTTTGCTTAAGAACAATTTTGAACTACCCCTTTGATTGCCAATTTAATCGCCCGGTACTCTTTGTAAACTTTGATTTCAAACGGCAACTTATCGCTTGTAAAACCAGGACTAATCCTAAGTAAGAGATTAAAATACGTGGAATTCCCGGCACTTCTGTGAAGACATCGAGGCACCCTTTAGATGATAAACTAATCAATTTCAAACACGTTAAATATTTACGAGAGAGATTTGGGCGTAAAATTCATTATTGCTAATTGGTCGATTTTCTCCTCTATCATTAAATAATAGCCCTCCTCCTTTTTTTTTTATAAACAAGTGCAATGACAATGCGCGTTGGCCTATTCCTTCTCACATGAAAAAGTTCAAGAAATTCAAAATAGGTTCTTATGTCAAAAAAAAAAAAGGGGGGGGAGGAGCAAGGTAATTCATGAAAATCTTAATATAGAAACAATTGATTCTTCTATAACAAAAATTAATTAGAAATGCTCTTACTACTATTGAAAAACACGAAAATCCAATTATATTTTACAGACAATGTTTTCAAATCCATATTTTAAATTTAGATCTACCTATTTTACAACGAAAAGATCGTTACCGCCCTAATAATTAAAATTTTTATTTCTCAATGCACTCAATTAAAATAAATAGAATCGCCCTTATGCATAACTTTTTCATATTTTTTTTCTCTTATTTTTTTTTATTAATATACCTATAAGGATAAAATTAGTAAAAGATGTAATGTTTTTCTAGTTATTTTTCTTTGATATTTACAAGTATTAAGAGATTTTGAGAATAAACTCTATGTCGCTGGCACTCTTTAATGATCTAATTTTAGTAGTATTGATTATTGTTTTATTAGCCCTACACTACGAAGCAACTTGAGGGCTATTGGCGATGGACCTCGTTATTTCGAACATTAGTCAAGTGACAAGGATGACACTTGAACTGGAATTCCACGCGCCAAATTTCCACACGACGCCAGTGCGAGGACTTGAGCCTCATCAGATTTAAAGTGCTCTTGACATATATCTTGACAAGAGTCCACGGTTTGAAGAAAACAATGCTGGTCACGAGCTTGTGATCATGACCACTCGGCTACCGTGACCATTTTTTGCAGTAATCGAATCATGATTACGTCAAAAATCCTACTTATCGACAAGTGGAGACAAATTCATATTAAAAAAAATTGAACCTCAAAATCCTAACGGAGTGTGATAGTGAAATTAAGAAATTGAAGTTCACTCTAGCTTCATGCTTGTTACTGAACCGTAGTTCAGAAATACTACATCCATATCCTACAGCTCTCGTGTAGATTGTAGACGGATTTTAATTTAAACAATCCAATTTGGAATTTAAGTATGTGTTTAGTTCGAAAACAGTCATATGACTATTTTACAAAAATAATATAATCTTTAATAAATAGACTTAATATATTGAAATATATATATATATAAATAAGAGTTTAAAGAATTAACAAAAAAATTGATACTTTCTTTCTTATACATATAAATGAAATATACTTTACAAAGCCATTAATCTAAATTATTATCATGTATCTTATTTAAAACAGATTCAAGTGTTTTATGCATACAATCAGCCATTTTGAAATCTAGGGAACGTAAATTTAATTCAATGAGGTTATTCTGTTTATTGAATACCTAAATACTCTACAGAAATCATGATAAATTATTTAAAATAATCTAAGTGGTACTCTGAGATTTAATGTGCTCCCGGCTCTTCTGAGTCTATCAGAATAAAAATCATATTATTTGTGAAGGATCCAAAATATTTATGTTATGAAGAACTTTAGTTTTATGGATAATTCGACTTTGTGAATGAGAAAAGAGCAACGCTTTAAAATCTAAAGATTCGACACATTCATGTATCGTTTGGGCTCTTTTTACAAATTAATTTCTCATAATAACAATTAACAATTGAAAAGTATGTATATCAATTGTTAATTGTTATAATGAGAAATTAATTGGTCATAATTGAGAAATTAATTGGTAATTACGGAAATATAATGAGTAATAGGGGTAAAGAAACTCTGTTAAGGTAATAAATACACTAATGTTACATGCTAAACATTCGATTTAGCAAAACCGTTCTTTAACAGCATCAAGCTTTGATATAATTTAATACATAAAAATGAAAAAATAAGAAAGGTAGAAACAAAAAAAATAATATTTATTACAAATTTTCTTAAATAAGTTTTTAACTGCTTAAGTGTAAGAAATTGTTTATAACTAGATACGATACAATTGAAAAACGTTTGAACTTTTTTGTTACAAATAACACTATAATAATTACCTTTTGATTGATCAATTACAAATCAAGCCCTTTGAAATATACTGCTGAATTTTAACAGTTATTTTATGAATTCCAAAGGAGTTGATAATCCATTCCTGCATTACATATCATTCATCAAGTTTTAACTTCTGCAAAATGTTTAATGAAATCATTTATATTTAAAGAGAACAATAACATTCTTCTCTACAGATATTTGATTGATTTTTAACCAGATTTTACAACAAACAAAAAAGTTTTTTAGTTAAACTTCAATTACCTGTGATCTATTAATTAAAAAATTAAAAATAAAAATCAAATATGTTTAAATAGTTAAAAAATGGTTAAAAATGTCCTTGATTATAACAATAAAAATTTAGAAAATATAAACATTAATCTGAATTTTGTGTGTTATTTTTTGATTTAAAAAAATGTTTTTAAAGTTCTCAGAATTAATCCTAAATAAAGTCAGCATAATAAGTTCTAAATAAGAAGCAGTATACACAGATTACATTTACTGTCAAGTGACGTTGATTCAAATATTTTTAACTTGAATTAGGCGTGAAAAAAAAATTATTCAAAAAAATAATAAATCACATTCTGTGGAATGCTTAATTTAAATACATCCTTATCAAATTTGATATCTATTCAAATTAAAAACACACACACACACACAATTTACAAAGAATAGAAAGCAGATAGTACAAGTTTTATATCACCTTAATAAGCAATATCACTGAGACATGCAAAATTATTTGTAAAAATTTACAATACATGTGTAATTCTATTCAAAGGAATTAAATGAAATAAAAAAAGGCAACAATGGAATAAAATTTATTAATATTTTTTTCTAATGCCTCAAAATTAAATGAGGTAAGTTTATAGATTTTTTTTTTTTTTCATTAAAATCAACGTTTCAAATGAAATAAGTTTTTCGATTTTTTTTTCCTATTCGTATTTGAACAGATATAAAATAGAAATAATAGTTACTTTAAAATTATAACAATAAAATAAAGAAGAGAAAAGAACAAAATCTCACTTGTAAAAACTCAGTCTATATTTTTCGATACTATTCTTAGAAATTGATAAGAGAGAGATGGGGAAGTCTTATGGCGCGAGAGCCAGAAACAGCAATGTTGCGCCAAACAAGGTGTTCTTTTAATTCAGATGTTTGAAAATGGAATAAAGAAAAATTGTTTAATACGAGATAGAAAGATCGCTAGCCTATCCTGGGGGGCGCGTCACCTGTACTTACCACAGACAGTAAACCCCATAGGAAAGAAAAAGAGCACCACTGTACTTCGAGGTCATGATCACAAACTGATCAGCTCTCTATGATTTTCCATTATGATTAAATAATAAGTTTTCATTACTTTACTTTAATAATTATCAACCACTTCAAATAATAAAGCAGTAATTTCTGTATGAAATGAAATGTAGTAAATATCTTTTTCAGTGTGCATGACATACCTCCTTCTGTCTAGAGCATAAAATCTTTTCAAATTTTTAATTTCTTCAACAACTATTAAAATATTTTTCAAAGAGAGTTGCAAAATTTTTAAATAAGTAAATTGTATTTGGAACCTTTTTATGAGATAATGTATTTTTTCAAATACTATCAAAATATATAATTGTATTTGAAACTTTTATATGAGAGAATTAATTTTTTTAAATACTATCAATTACTAAATATATAATTGCATTTGGAACCATTTTATGAGATAAAGCATTTTTTTTTAAATACTATCAATTACAAAATTTAAAATTGTATTTGGAACTTTCTTTATCAGAGAATGTATTTTTTTAAAAGATACTATGAACATAAATTACATATTAGAATTTTTTTTTTATGTCGCGGAGCTTAAAAAATTAATGTAAAGAATTAATTTTTTTTAAAATACATCAATTCTTAAAGATATAATCGTAAAAGAACTTTTTTATGTAGCGGAGGAATAAGCCTTATCACGCTACTTTGTAAGACTCGTTTATTCGTCATCGTGTATGACGTAACCTCAATAGGGCGACTATCACATTGGAATACTAATTGCTCAGGTTATCGATTTTGGCATGTTTCGAAAAAGTCTTTAACCCCGTTAAGTAAACATTCTCCCCATTTTGTCCAGAAAAATGTGTGATTTTCTTGGTTTTGGATCAGAAAAAATACAAACATCCGTTTCTGGGCTCAATTCAACAAAACAAAATTTAACCCGTTCACTACCAGCGTATCACATTTGATACGCTCGCGGTGGCTCTCCTGTGCTCAGCGTATCACAATAGATACGCTCCGGAATGCCTTCTGCAGACCAGCGTATCAATAGTGATACGCTTAAAGAGAACGTTTTATTTGATTTTTTTAATATTACTAGATGGCGTTACATTACCACGAAATCTATATAGATAGTTTATTTGGAATATTGACCTTAATTATATCGGCTTGGATTTCATTTCTGGGCATCAGGAGGAGGGGGTGAGAGGATTATTGTTAAAAGCACATATTGCGACTTGGTTCTTTAAATGTAATGACATGATTTAAAGCGTGCATTTGCTTTCAGTTTACTTTTTTCTTTCTTCTTGCTTCTTAGAAGTTCGAAGGATAATTTATGGCCCTTTTTGGGGGTTAGGGCTTTAGGTAGCAGATGCTCTCAGCTGTTCATTTCATTCAGCCAGTTTTTATTTGTAGCGACAGTCATGACGAAAAGAAAGTATTTATCTGATACTGATATTTGCTAAATAATGAATGAATCTAGCAGTAATGTTAGCGAAAATAATCCAAATCTGTACATAGACATTAAAGTAAAAAAAATGGGGAAAAGAGGACTAAGATGTGTGCCCTTTGATCAAAATCTTGCGTGAAGCGTCAGAATATGTGTGTAAGACATATGACGTTGGACTATGCATTGATTTTTTTTTATATAAATATACCATACAGCCGAGGGCCCAGAGAAGCACTGCTTTTTTCTCCCTCCGGTAGCGAAAGGGTTAGAGGGGGAAATGAGTACTTTCATCACTAGCAAAAGCGGTAGTCTTAGGGAACACATAGAATTTTTTTGTGAAGGAAAAAATTACCCGGTTGACACCTAAATGTTAATTTAGATATTTCAGAGATAAAATTTTTTAGATTTATATATTAGAATTTCAGAATTTTATTTATTAGAATTTTAGATTTATATATTAGAATTTCAGAATTTTATTTATTAGAATTTTAGATTTATATATTAGAATTTTTATATATTAGAAAATTTTTTAGATTTATCGATTAGATATTTCAGAGATAAAATTTTTTAGATCCCTATTTTTTTGAAGCTAAAGAGATTCATGCATTATCAAGTGCTGATATTTTCTTAAGAATAATGAAAGATAATGTCTACCAAGTAAATGAGGAATTAATATTTAGAGAAACTGAATTTTGATGGGTTGCTTGTGGACGGCTCCAGGAATAACAAAATAATAATAACATGTCGTGCTATCTCCTTAAGGATAATTTTATTGAGGATTCGTTAAAACTTTTTTTAATTTGAATTTCTTGGTATAAAAGATGACCCTTGTTACCATGAAGATGATCAAGCTATGAATATTTTTAAAGAAACCTTACAATTTAATAATAATCTATATATAGAATAACTGCCATTCCGTAAACACTGGAAAGAATTATCTGATAAATGTTCTGTAGCGAAACAACGTTTCCATAATTTATGGTGAAGGTTACAGAGAGATAAAGTACTTTATTCTTAATATCAAGAAACAATTCAAGATTATTAGAATCAAGGAATTATAGAGAAAGTAGAAAATACTGAGGTAAATATACACACAAATCAGTATATTATTTACCTCATCAAGTAATAAAAAAAGAAGGTCGAGTAATGATTTCTACTCGTATTGTATTTGATGTTGCATCACATCAAACAAATTAGCTTTCATTGAACTATTGCTTATTTAAATCCTAACCTTTTAGATGTGCTAATAAATTTTAGGTTAAATCGGATTGCAATATCATCTGATATTCGTCAGGCTTTTCTCCAAATTTGTTTGGCGGATAAGCTTAAAGACGATGAACGATTTTTGGGGACAAAAAGTGTAATCCATGTGTTGAGAAAAGCCCCACATTACAAATTTACCGTTTCAACAGGATTACTTGTGGTGTTAATGCTAGCGACCACAGTTAAACATCACATTGAAAAATCTGTATAAAAGGTCATCCCGTAACTGTACAACATCTAAATTTCTTCATGTACGTTGATGACTGGATAATTGATCAAGACACTCGAGAAGCACTTCTTATATCTCATCATGCTAAGAACATCATGGAGGATGTAGGAATAGAGATGAGAGAATGGATCAGCAATAATACCATCTTAATATCTCAGTGGGCAACAGAAGGTTTCGACACATATCCAGTCGATACATCCGTCAGCTTGAGAACAAACAAGAAAAAAGTATCAGGCATGGCTTGGAAAACTCTAGATGATTGTCCGACGATGGATACTAAAGATTGCTAGAATTCATATCAGCTAACAAAAATACTAAGAGATTTCTGTTACAAGCTATCGGGAAGATATTTGATCCACTTGGATTGTTTCTCCCCTTCACTATAAGAATGAAATGCCTCACACAAGAATTTTGGATGAATAAAATAATTTAGGATGGAGATTTGTCCCCAAAATAGTAGAAAGGTGGGTAAACTGGTGCAAAGAACTACACTTCTTAAACTCAGAATTCTTGATTCTACAAATCCTGATATAAGTGACATCAATGAAATCCAAGCCTCTTGTGATGCCAATGGGGAATCAATTTATGTGAAAGTGAAAAAACAACATAAAATGCTTGTATATCTCATCACTTCAAAAAACGAGAATGGTACCACAGAAGGCTATTACCGTAACTCGGTATGAACTCTTGGCAGCTTTAGTTGCGGCTCGTTTGAGTTCTTAAGTGCAAGAAATCATCAGCAAGAAAAAGGCGTGCAAAGTGTACCACTGCACAGGTTCTAAAATAGTTCTTATCTGAATTAAATGATCTTCGAAAAAATGGAAACAATTTGTGGCTAACAGAGTGCAGGAGATCACCGAGTTAATGGATCCTGATTCTTGGTTTCATTGCTCAAGGACAATCCCTCAGATGTCTTGTCTAGGGGACTTAGTGCGGGACTCCCTTTCATATAATGATAAGTGGTGCAATTGTCCATCATTTTTGCAATTTGATGAGCTCCCAGGAACTGTTTCGGAGTGCCCAGAACTTAATAAATAATAGTATTTGCCTGAACAGAAATTGAAGGGCTCAAAAGAAAATGTTGTGTTAACTTTAAATTTAAATCAAACAATTTTTGATTACTTACTCACTTGAAGTAAAAAAAAATATAGATTTCTAACTATCGATCGAGTATTAAGTTTCCTTTTTCATGTTTCTATTCAATTGTAAGAATCCAGGGAATAAGAAAGAGGAACCTCTTACATCAGAGAAGATGATGGAAGCAGAGTTGTACTTGGTTAAAGAACAACAAATTAAGTCATTCTACTCAAAAATAACAGTTTTGCAAAATGAAGATGACATTATCCATAAAAATAAGATTTTAAATTTGTCCCTATTTTCAGATGGTAAATATATCATAAGAGTAGGAGGAAGACTCGAAAATTCATAATTTCCATACTCAGGTAAACATCCTATTTTGCTACCAGCAAAAAGTAAATTTACTGAAATGATTATAAAGTACTATCATGAAAAGTATTTTTTATCTTGGAGTCCAGAATTTGCTTTATCAAATTAGACTTAAATATTGGCCTATTCATGGACGAAATGTTTGAAAAAAATTGTTTATAACTGTATAAAATGTTTTGAAGTAAATCTTAAAATATGATATCAAAAAAATGAGCAATTTGCCTAAAGAAAGAATTATTCCTGATAAAGTGTTTAATTCAACGGGTATCAGTTTGTTTGAATTCTTTCTTATCAAAAATAAATATCAGAGGAAAGGTCCTGAAATTAAAGTTTTTGTTTGTATGTTTATTTGCCTTGTAACGAAGACCATTCATTTAGAGATGATTACTGATTAAACTTCTCAAGCTCTAATAACGGCATTGAAAAGATTTATATCGAGAAGGTCAAAATGCCGTAAAATAGTTTCAGATAATGGACTAACAATAGTTGAAGCTAACAGGGAATCGAAAGCTTTGACTAAATTAATGAGAAATCGAGAGGGGTCTTTATTTATTAATAAGTTCCTTTTTTGCAGAAGAAAACATTGAATGGTCATTTATTTCCCATAGTAGTCTTAACTGGGGAGGTTTCAGGAAGCTAATATAAAGTCACTCAAATATAATTTTAAGCGCATTGCAGCAAATTCAAAATTTAGTTATTATTTATGAACATTAATAACTCAGATTGAGGCAATTTTGAACTCTCGACCTCTAACTTCACTTTCAGTCGACGTTGACGATTTGGAGGTTTTGACACTAGCTTAATTTTTAATCCGAAGACCAATCACAACTATTGTCGAATTATCTTTCATAAATTGTGATTCAAATCGTCTAAAGGTTTGGGAAAGAATAACTAAGTCTATTCAAACGTTCTAGAAAAGAGGGAGTTTGTCGTATTTGAGTAGTCTGCAACAAAGGAGAAAATGAATGGTTAATAAAGAAAATCTTAAAGTAGGAGATATGGTTTTAATTAGGGAAGAATATCTTCTTCCTTGTAAATGGTTATTGGGACGAGTAGTAGAAATGTATTCGGAAAAGGATAAAAAAAAAAAAGAGTTGCAGGTATCCCAAAACTAATAAAGGTACTTATAAAAGGTCCATTAATAAACTGAGTGTACTACCTATTGAAAGTTAGATGTTTGATTATATATCTCATTATCAAATTGAATTTATTGCATTTTTTTGTGTATTATATACCAAATTATTTACTACATATTGCTATTATTTTATGTTTATATATTCCATTATTGATTCTGTATTTGAACTTTTTCTCTATTGAATATTATTTTTTTATATTTAATTGTAAATTTAATTCACCTATTAATTACTTTGATAATTCATTTTCAAACTTTAGAATTCGGCTTATTCTAAGTCAAAATATCCCTTCCACTCGGCGCTTTTAGGATTGAGGGAAACTTTTCTATCCCTCTCTGGGAACACTAGGAAGTCCAAATCCGCCACATGTGGTATTGTAAAATTTTTCTAGTTACATAGGGGAGATAGTAAGGGTTGCTGATGTGTAGTTAATAATCTTTCGCGAGAAAGAAAGATCCCAATATTTGGCGCCATATCATATCACAATAGTTTTTTCTGAATTCATGGTTCCCATTTTTAATTAAATGACTTAAAACTTTCAAATGCACATTTTGATTTTATGAGTATTGTGAATTTTTTAATACTCCCACACATGTCCCTTTTTAAGCAAATTCTAAAGTTAAAAAATATGCTTTTTAGATTTTGATGTATAGCATCTCAGAAGTACTAAGAAAGTAGAATTTATGTGATTGGCATGTTGAATAGAAATCATTTATTAGTAAAAATTATTAGACACATAATATTTATTTGCTCCATTTGTAATTTTTAGTCAACGCAAATTACTGAAAATAACTTATTCTGAAACAAGATTTTATTGTATCCATTGTTTCAGTATGAGATAGATTAATGAAGGATGTGGAGCAATATAGGCTAATATCCCTTAAGTAAGAGAAAAATATTATGAAAAAATTAATAAGGCATTAAAATATTTTTAAGGTTAAAATAATTTTAAATATTTAAAATTTTATTCTTATCTTCTTTGAAATGCTTTCACGTTTCTTAAAAAATAATAAATAATCTTTTAGTTTTAAATATTAAAAAATTTATCATAACTTAAGAGTCGTGTATTACGTAAATTAACATTTTCATCCAAAACAAATAACAATAGAAAGCGACAGCAATATCATATTGCTAAAATAGTGTCTAGAAGTACGTTAAAACAATATTAAATTAATAGTTTCTGTGATCTCATGACTGAGATAACAGAAGCTATTAATTTAATATACATAAGCTATTAATATATATATATAGGTGTGTAATCGCATGGCTTAGTGTACAGAATTTATCTGGGGTCTCATTATTGCAACTTACATATTTAACTGCAACATTGAAACCATATAATAAAAAATACCTCATTGTTTCAAAATTGTTCGAAGAAATATATAAAATAAGGGAAAATGTTAAGAACGATATGTAAAACATTATTACTAAACAATTTAATTTTCAAATTAACGTCCTTTTAATACACAAAAGAAATCAATGTACTCCAAAAAATTTATATTAATTTGTTTTGATTTTTTAATAATATTGCATTCTCAAGCAATAGGAATACTGCTGGTGATGGACTTCAAAAATTTGAACCTCGGTTAAGCACCCGCTCACCAAACTTCCACACCATCTAATGTACAGCTATTAATTTCTTCAACCAGAACTGATAAAATTTCATCCTTGAACATCAGGTCAAAAAAATAATTTTCATTTTTTTGTAATTTCTGGCATCAACTTTTAATCCAACTTTACCAAAAAATTGTAATACATTTATCGCTTACGAGTCTTCTACCGCTTTCCATGAAAATAAGCTTTCTACTTTCTCACCACAATTAGCTCATAATTACATCTAAATCAACCTCATTATTATCTTCGAAAATGCTATTTTCTAATTCATCTCCAAACTCTGAAGCACCGTCATCAAAATTTTCTTCATCTAAATATTTCATCAAATTCTCAATCTCTATTTGTGTGAGAAATTTCCGAGACATTTTAAAAAATCGAAGAAAAAAACAAGAAAAAAGAAAAATCTGTCGTTTATAGACAACGTAACATAAAATCATCGAATTGAGAATGTTTTTTAGAAAAAAAATCGAAACTGGTTGTTCTTAAAGGTCGCCAATGATAAGGTATTCGCACACAACTGATAACGTTGGCGAAATATATCCCCTCCCCAATTACGGACAATAGAAGCAATGTCATAAGAAGGGTCTTCTGGAAAAAATGGGGGGAAAGAACTGTCTCTAGATAGCTTGGTACAACAGTTGTACCGCAGCCGAAGTCAGTGACAATTTTTTTTGGTACAGCATATGTACCACCGAGTTGTAAAGGTTAAAACAATGTTATAATATAATAATTTACAAAAATTGTTAAGTTCTTGCATGATAATATGGCAAGGCCGGCGGGATGTTGACGCATGTGCGCGCGCCTCCTACCGGTTCTCTGTAAAACTAGGCAGAAGCTGAAAGACTTTCAGCAATAACGGACGAGGGTAACTACTATAATTACAATAATAACTTTACTTGTGACTGAATCATCAAATTTTATTGTTAAGTTTTGATAAAAAAAAATAGTCCAAAAAGAAAAAGTATTTGGTCCATCGAATTTATTATTCTAATTCAGTAACGAAAACAAACCTCTATATTTTTCATCATGTAATTCATTACTATTCGAATGCTCCCACCCTCGTAGTTCAAATTTAGCTGTATTGAGTATAAGCTGAGATTCAATAATAAATTTAGCTAGTTCATCGGGATTGTTTACGTGAGTGAGTGAGTGAATGTAAGGTTTATTGGCGCAAGAGCCAGATATGGCTATGCTGCGCCAAACAAGATTAAACTGTGGTCTAGACGTGAAGTTGAAAAAAAAGGTAAAAATGGTTGAAAAGAAGGAGGGTCGAAAATAGAGAAGGATCGCTAGGGTATCCCGGGAGTGCGTCACCCGTGTTTACCAAAGACAGTAAACTCCATGGGAAAGAAAAAGATGACTAGGGTACCTCGGGTTCATGAAGCCCGTACTTACCTGAAGAAGGCAAGTCCCTGAGATCCCCTGATATAATCCCCAGGGGCAGGGTGCCCGGCTATACCCCCAGACGCTGGGTACCCATTTTAGTCGCCTTTTACGACATGCATGAGCTACAGTGAGACTATTCTGTCATCCCCGGTCACCACACGGGTCTCGGGATTGTTTACACTAGAGACGCAATTGTCTATATGAAAGGATGCTAACAATACTACATGAAAGGATGCTAACAATATAGAGGCGGTTGGTTGAAAATATTTGGGTACTTGATTTAAATTATGTTCTATTGCTGCTCCGAGAAGATTAGGACTGCAGGATACTCCAAAAACTACTCTGCAACGCTGATATATTTTTAATTTTGAATTATCTCCATATTCACCAACATAGAAATTTAAGGAAAACCCTGTCCTTTGGATTTAACACTATCTGTAAGAACCCCTTCTTAATATCTGAAATGACACCAATTTTTCATTTTCTGAATCTATTTATTATAGACGGTAGAAATTCAATAATATTTGGACCCTTGTCCAAACAGTCATTACTTGATGGCGAACCCTTTTCTCGACCCATTAAATACTGGTCTGATTGGTGTTGTGGAATTTTCTTTAATCACTGCTCTTTGGGGAGTAAATGTTCGCCTTGAAATTCCTAAACCAACAGTGGGGGCTTCTTCGATGATTTTCTTACCCAACCAATCATTAAGCACAGATTCGTAAGCTTCTAACTTACCTCTGAGCTCAGGTTTTTTTATACATTTACCTTTTTACATTTTATACATATATTTTCTGCTAAATTTTTACAGCTTGCTAAAGAAGGGTGACTGTCAATCCAAGGGAGTGATACTTCATAACGGCCATCCTCGTTCTTTTTAAAAGTTTGAAATGTTCTTTGGTAGATCGTCCATCTCTCGCTTAGATTAAGTCTCCGAAGGGTCAAGTATACTTAACGAATCAAATGACCACAAATCAGAAATACAAGAGTTATTCACATGCAAAGATAATACTAAATTATTACGATCTTTAGAATCGCATTTATCGGTTTTGAAAAGGTTTTCGAATCTCATGTGAATAATTTCCGTGCAATATCTGCTCCAATTAAAACATGAATTTCATTTGAAGAATTTTCATAAATTAAATTTTCCTGCAAATAACTAGTATCATTTAGAAAATTTTTCTCAAATTTAAGTTCTTGCAAAAAGGGTTTAATGTCTATTTGCGGTATCTCAGAACAAATTGTTTCTTGCTCAGATTCTTTAAAATTGTAATGGTAACTATTGTTAATATTACTAACATAAATACTTTTTTTTTTATAATTCTTAAGAATATCTGATCCCCCAAATAGACTATGACTGATCTTCTCTTCATCGATTGTAATAACTTATATTTAGAAATGTAACTTCGTTGAGAACTAACACATCAATCAATAACTCCCGAGACTAACCCAGAGATGGCGCTCGTAGTAAACCAGTAACCAGGTCTTTCTAGAGTACTAACCTTTGCTTGAAACGTGTCAAAAT
>BMAW01047403.1:980805-1058085 GCA_019974015.1 Nephila pilipes
AGTACAAATGTTTTTCAGGAATATAATTAGGAGATATTTGTTAAACTAGTAAAAAAGAGTAATTGTTAAAACCAAATCATAATACAGGGTTAAATTGCTGATTGCCAATTAATAAGAAATATTATGTCACATGGTTTTGAAGAGGCATGGATAAATTCATCCAAAACAAAAATTCGGAGATGGAAGAAATAGAAGTAGCTGACAAAAGTTCACAAAAACATACATGTCCATGAACATTAAGAACAGTGAACAATTAATCTAGACTGCAACTAGAACCTTATCAGTAAGGTTACTTTGTTTTACAAATGTTACTAGTAACTAATATTAATCATTTAGCTGCAAATATTATTTATACTACAAAATTTTATTTAAAAATAAGGTGTTGTAAATAGCAACACAGTATTCAGTTATTCAACACAATCAAAATGTATTAAATTTGTACCTAAACAGTATCTCATCATATAATACGATAAATCCATTACAGGCTAAGAAAATAAACTTAATAATTTGCATAATATACAATAACTAAGGCTAATTAAGCAATAACAATTTTAGAGAAACAACCCATACCTTGTAAACTCTTTAAATAAACAATGTTGTAGAATCAAAAGTTTTAAACATTGCCTGTGGCCTCAAAGAATTCTCCAAAGTGAATTGTTACATAATATTACCTAATGAACATACTGACACACGAGTCACAAAATAATAGTAAAGATATGACAAAATTAAAAAAGGACAGCAATGTATAATCATTTTTTACATCTTTATTATTTATTTTTTTTAAAAAAAGACAATTTGTTTTCTATACATGTTTACACAAAAGTGCTTGAGGGATAAACCATCACAGATAATCAGGCTACATTAAACTGTACAATTAACAAATGGTCATTTTAATACTAAAAGAAAAAAAGGAGGAAAAAAAAAACGTGGTATGACTAGTTTGTAGCTTCAACAACATGATAGGGTTTTTTCTTCTTTTTCTGTGATATCAATAACTATTTTAAATCTTAGTTTTATAGAAATTTCACCATCTCCTGTTTTCTCTTTCTTCAATACTCTTCCACAATGTGCTTTCCCCCCTTAGAAATAAAACTTAATGCATGAAGCATGCAATAAAATTTGTGAAAAAATTGAAATAATTTTTAAAATCAAATGAACAATGATTAAATGAATTTTCAAAAATTTCAAAATCTACAGATTTCTAAAAAAGACATTGTTTGTGTATGCTTAAAATTGGTGCATAAGAAAAGGTTGTATAAATTGTTACCTTTCCTACACTGGAATCTCATTATGCAAATATAAAAAGTACTTGACGAAAGCTAAATATTAAAAACCAACATGCTTTAAATTATTGTTAGGATGTTTACCAATACTCCCAGATATAAAATGGAAGATCAGCAATTATTAAATATACATTCAATTTTAAGATATTACTAAATTTTCATAGCTAGAACATTTCTGCTTAGTTAAAACAATAACAGTAAATTCACACACAAAGCAACAAACTATTACAACCCAAGTTATTTTGTACAAAATTTTCATAAATAGTTTCATACACAAAAACATATATACACTAACCCTTTACATCTGAAATCTTGGTGTCTAAAATTAAAACAATCTACAAAATATAAATTTATAATTATTTTGACATGAATGACAGATTAGTAACTGAAGATTATGGAAATCAAAATTAATAAATGTAAGTATTAACATTTGAGCTTAAAATATAATACCATATCAATTATATAATTTTTCAGTTACTCCAATTTATTGATAATGTGTAGGGTTCACATTAACATCTCAAACTTATTTTAATAGAACAGTAAGTTACAATTGCTTGAAAATTAAGTATAATTTCATTTAATAAATAATACTAAGAATATTTAATTTTAAATATATTTTAAGCAATTTATTAATGGGGCTTTTTTCAGAAATATCAATGTATTTAAATGACTGAAAAATTATGAAAGTTTACATAATAAAAAAGTTAGCTAATACTTTTGTCTGAAAAGTATTTTCTTCAATAAGTTTGATGCCAATTATGCACATCAGTACACAAATTCGATTTCAAATGTTAAGTACAGTTGCATGAACTAATCTTTAACAAAACAGTAAGATTGAGTTTAATAAATAAACTATACCTAAAAATATAAATAAATTTATCTTCACAACACAAACAAAAAAAACTTAAAAATAATTCACAATATCTTTCAATACATGTTAAGTACTTTTGAAAAGCCAATTAAAAGCAATGTTATTAATGCAACAATTACAGAAAATTTCATCACATTCAGCTTCAAATTTTAATTCTTAAATACTCTAGAAGAATTTATAGGAGAAGAATTTATGAACTTTGTTCAAATTATATATATATATATATGTTCTCAAACAGGACATGTAAAACTGAAGTTTGGAATGTATAATATTTTTCCTGCCAGATTTTTTAATAAATTACTCAACAGCAACAGTTGATTTTAGAGATTAATATCAATAGCAGAAAATAAACATTCAGCTTTTTAAGTCTTTAATACTGTTGTAAGCCTTTAAATAAGTTAAGTAAACAAATAATCCAATCACGTAGCAAAACAGAGGAGGCATATCTACCTCATAGCTGAACACACATGACCCTTTCAGACCATGTGACTTGAAAGATGAGAAATCGTATACCATGCTGCTCCTTAATAAAATTAAGGAGATATTTTTTTAAATTATTTTAGGAACACACTGTGTAGAAAATGTGTCAGTTGCCCCTGAAATCGAGCTCTGATGTTAAAGAGTCAGATCACCGGCGCAAAATTAGTATCACGTACTAAGCTAAAGTCCTGGAAGCGAAACCAAAGAAAACTTGTTTCAGCTGCCAATGAGCACTAACGCTTTTTTTTTAAATCGGAGCCGAATGGGCAAGGTGTAAGTATAGAGTTATGAACACACGTCTTGCAACTCGGCTCATCGTTGCTTCAATTTCTTTGCACTAGACGAACTCATTTGTACCAGGAGATGTTAAAGGCTCCAAACTCTGAAAAGAAAAAAGAAATTAAGTATACATTTTAATTAGTCTTCAATCTTGAGAAAGCATGATTAACTAAGATTGCTTTCAAAAATTGTTCAAAAGCAATACCAATTTTGCATTTTAAATGCAATCAATCTAAAATTAACACTATAATATACAAACAGTCCTTATTTAGCAACAAGAAATTGTAAAATATGGTAAATACTTAACAAATCTGGAATAAGTAGCATCCAAAAATCTGTACCTATATGCAATCAAATTTGACAATTTTCACAACATTCATGATAAATTGTACAAAAGAGTTAAAATGCAAGAATTAATATAATTTTGGAATTAATTTGCAAAATTCATAATTTATCGCTGAATGGATATAACACATACTCTGATATCATGAATAATATAGATAGTATTTACTTGTTTTTAAATAATTTTGTCACATTTTATCATATAAACTAAAACAAAAGCATGAAATAATATCTTCTCATTCCTAAATAAAACCGACTGAAATAAAAGCAGTTCATTGGTAACAACTAATCCTTTACTTAATTTTTTCACTGTTGTTGCTGAGATCAAAAATCAGAATATATCAAACAATCAAATTATCAATTATGATTGTGGATTATAAAAATGAACATCCCGCTGCCATCTTGCATCATAAAAAATAATTTTACACTATAAACAAGCTAACAGCTTAAAATAGTTCAATTCGTTTTACAAAAATCCTGAATTGATAACCCTTGGCTCAAATAAACAAAGACAATGGTAACACAAAAAAACAATGCAACATTAAAGTAAATAGTCTAGTTTCTTAAAAATTTATTTAAATAGTTTTCTTACATTTTCAAAAGGTTTTTCTAATCTGTTGATTAAATGTATTTTTGAGGGAAAAAACTAAAGAATCTGAAAAGATTTTTTAAAGAAAAATCGATATTAAAAAGGAAATTCAAATTTTTACTTGATTACATCCCTACAAATAATCTAGGGACGTAATAAGATAAAGCAACATGGTTTTTTTTCCCATGCAAGGAAAAAAAATATTTGCTGATATTTAAGATTAATATAAACACACTTAAGTTGCAAATAAAGAATTCTACAAGAAAATGCAATTGAAGCAACTTACTTGACTAGATGCCTTTACATATGCAAGCAAGAAAAGCAGAGAATGTAGGATTAGAAAAGAGCTTTGCTTTTTTTTTATAATAAAGTGGTGCAGTGAGTACTAAAAACAATGCAAGATACTTAAGTACAATAAAAGAATATTTCTATTGAAACTTACCGGTGGATATGACCTTGCTGGCTGATATTGATTCTTTTCGAGGCTAAATTGATCCTCTGTTGTCTTCCTATACACAGGATTATCAAAATTCATGCTTGTGATATTTTTTCGTAAATAATGTTTGTATATCAAAAATCCAACCTATTGGAGAAAACAGAGTGAGATAACTCATTAAAAATTAAATGTTCTCAAAAGACACAAAAGATTAAATAGTTAAGGTACCATCAATTTTGATCACATATTATTGAATAAATATATATCAAAGACCTTTCCAACTTCTAACATAAAATTCTGATTATACTGCCTAAACTTAAAATACCAATTTAAGGGTACCCTTATTTGTGAATCTACAATCTTTTAAGATCATTATATTTGTTAGGTTATTTTTATTTGGGATTTTCCAAACACAAATCAAATATAGTAAATATCAGTCAAATAATAAAAATTGTTTTCTTGACGTTACAAGAACCATAGGTGATCTATTTCAATGTTGAAATAGATAACTAAATGTGTATAACTATAAATAATTGATTATAAATTTATATATTTTAATTTTATAAGGATATAATTTTTAGTAATACAAGTCATTTAGAACATTTCATACAGCATATTACTTGGTTCTTTTAATTACTTTCAAACTCAGAAACAAAAGTCCACACATGTCAGGATATAAAGGGCAAAACACACTAAACTGAAACAAAAATGAATTACTTAAAAATATATATTTACCAATGCTAACAGAAGTATAATTCCACTCAAAACTCCAATTATTATTCCAGCTAACCTTCCAGTATCAGGAAATATGCTCGGCCCATTTAAAATTTCAGACAGATTTCCTTTAATAACAGATACATTGTCTAAAAAAGAATATAAAAATTTAAGTTTAAGAATGTACATAAACAACACACAAGTTTTAATTTTATATCATGCAGTAAGAGGTTTTAACTAAGGTTCTATAACTACAATAAAGTATTGAGTATTTGATTTTAAGAAATGTGAAGGAGAAAGAGAGTGAGAGAAAAAAAAACATGCCCGAGAATTGCTTTTCAATGAGTCGGGAACTACTATTATTAAAATGTGCAAAATTCTTTTTTTAAATCTACACTAATCTTTTTAATAAAATACATTTCAAAATCAGCTAATTTTTAGAAGACATGCATAAAGATAAGAGGAAAAGTTATATATAAATTATCTACTTGTAAAAATTAATTTAACTATGCGATAGTAAAAATATATGTTAAAACACAAAATCATGTTTTGTTAATACAGCTAAGAGATACATGCTTTGAATTTTATGATGGATGCAAGAGGGAGGGAAAAAAATACATATATACCAGTAGAAAAAAAAATTTATCTACCTAAACTATAGCCTTCTGTAGGCTGAAGTGTGCTGATATCAATCTTTGAAGAATTAGTGTCATTAATTGAATGATATGTAAATTCTGTTGTGGTAGAGATGACAACACTACTATCTCTGTCTTGAGTAATGGGGGTTGTCTGAGGGGAACTCACTGATGTTGTATTCAACGTGTCTAAAAGAGAGCATTGGATGAATTTGTCAATCTTTAAACAAAATAAAAGAACACAGTGAATATTTGCTCATTTCAATCCACTGCTCCCAAAATATTCATAAATGATTTTTTTTTTTTTGTCTTATGCAGGAAAGACTGTTTGCTAAGAATACAACAAAAACTGTTTTATAAATCAGTTAAATATATCAATATATTAAAAATTCAAGAAAAAAATGTAGGCATACAATTCACTTTTATCTTATTAATAATTTTACATTTACATAAATCTATTAAATACATACTATTATTGTATAAATATGGGGGAAAAGGCACAAATATAGATCTACAAAACACTGTCTCTAAACTAAAACTTATATTTTATATCACTTAAAACTTATTCAATTTCAGTTTTTAACCAAAGAAAATTTAAATATAAAAATATGGAAAAATAAGTTTAATTTCTTTTGAACTCGTAACTATTAATCAACCGATTTTAAAAAAAAATCACTCAATAATCGAAACTAAAATTGCATTAAATAAATTATTTTCTTTCCCTTATTATACATATTAAAACTTCCCTGTATTAGTAAAATAACACATTTACACACATCCTTTTAATCACAAATACTCAACAGAATAAAAATTTAAACATTCTAATAAATTAGATTCAAAAATTTGAAGCTACATTTACTTTCAACTCATTCAGAAAAAATTTGACAAACACAAATTTATACTTTAAAATGTCAACTATATATAATAATTGGATGCAGTTAAATTATTTTAAACTTATATTTCGCCGCCTTCGCTCCTTTTATTAGATGATCTTGAGGTGAACAAAAAGTTTGTTAATGATAAATGACAGAAACTAATATCACACAATATTCATAATTAGAAAAACAATTTCCAGTAAATAGTGAGAGCTTTGGGAGGGGGATGAGCAGGGTGTAAAACAATTGTTACTTTAATACAGAAACAATTATAAATCCAAACTCAATATTGCACTTTGAATAAATGAGAAAAAATAATGCACATGTAAACTTACAACTTGTATTATGCATAATGAAGTAAAAAACGAGTTCTTTAAATTTGAAATTCTATAGAAAAAAGAAATTATTGTTCCATCCTCAGATAAGATTGTTCATTTTTAGAGAAATGCTGCAAATCTAATATAAATGAAGGTTTTAACTTGCACATAAATGAAAATGATCAATGCACTTAATGCTACAGAAAATCATACTTTGGGATTAACAATTTTATTCAATTGTTTTCAAATACCTATGAATTTGCTGTTCTCAGCTTTCTTTTTTTCTTTCAAAAACACCAGGGGAAAAACATCACTATCCCAATTTCTAAATTTTCTACCCAATTTATATCTTGCCACCTTAATCAAATGATTTATTTAAATTAATAAAACAAAATGATTTTGATTGGTTATTTAATATTAAATGTTCATAATTTGATGTTCTTAACATAAGTTAATTTACCTAAAACATTTTAATTAAGATCCTTATTTAATAAAACTTGTCCTTAAATTGAAGACCATTCATTTTTGTTTTCATTATAAAAGAATTTAATGATACTTACTGTCAGTTATGCATGTCATGTGATCAGCAGCTAGCACCATTCCATCTGGACATGCACATGTATATCGTGCAGATTGTGCATTAATGTTAGGAGTAGGAAGGCATAAATGAGAACAATGACCATTCATATCACTACAATAATTGATTCCTAAAAAAATATATTTTTACAAAAATAAGTTTTACGTGCACATATATGTTGGATTAATTAAATGTGTCTCTTATGAAATTAATTTTCTGAAACATTTTTTTTTTCCTGCATCAATTTCAAATGTTTTAAAATAAATATACATGAATTTATTTTGAAATTGAATTCCAATAAAAAAAATTTCTATAATAAATTACAACTGTGGATTTGTATATCAAAAACAATAATTCTTTTATTAAAATTGACCTATTAAAATTCATAAATGTTCAGATTATTTTCATTATTAGTAAGAAAAACCTCTTGCCTTTAGGTTGTTTATAGCTATGAAAAATGTGTATATCCATGGGAGAATTAATTCCAGTAGCAATGTCAGTTTTTTCTTCACCAGTAAATTTATTCATTCTATGAATAGCTTCTGTTTCCCAATCAGTCCAATACACCCAGTCCTATAAAAAACCAATGAAAATAATAAGTGGTATAAAATTTTATGTATTAATTTTTTAAAAAATGTTAGTGAATTCAAACAAATAAATTCAATTGGCTCACTTCAAAAACATCAATGGAGAATGGGTGCTTCAAAATGACCGGAGAAGACAAGATTACCCTTCTGTTATCACCATTGTAATCTGCAGAACTCAGAAGATGAAGCTTAGCATCCGCCCAAAATATTTTTTTTGAAACAAAGTCTGGAAAAAATACACTTCTATTTTATACAAGAAATTAGAAGTGTGTCTAATAATGGAATAATTCCTGCTTAAATAAAATAAGTATCTGATAATTTTATACACTGAAAGAGTTAAGAATATAACTTACCAAGAGCCAGACCATTGGGCCATTTGATATCAGAGGACACGATCGTAGCTCTGTGACTACCATCCATCCCAGCACGCTCAATCTTAGCCTTCTCTCCCCAGTCAGTCCAATAAATCCAACTGTAAAATTATATATATTTTGATACACAAAACATTTGAAAAATGAAAAGGGCATGATACTTTTATAAAATGGACCAATGCTTGAATGTCAATAAAAGAATACATACTTAGAAAATATTTCAATTTCTCAGTCATTTAATTTCTATAATATTCAAATTGCAATATTTTACGATACATATAAATAGGTTATGCTACAATACAACTTTTTATTCAAAGAAAAGAAATTTTTAAAAAAGGAATGGAATGACAAAAAAATTAATACAATTTTAAAAGATTTCTTCCAACGTATGTTAAAAATATTGCTCATACATTCTTATTATCATTTCTCTGCTAAAAATATAGTGTTTTGTGTCATTCAAGAGATCCCCCTCCTTTTGTTTTCTCTAGTGGTAGATATTCAATATTGAACAATAATCTTATTAATATTTTGTATAATAATTTAATACAAAAACTTTTCTACACATTTATTAATAAATATCAATTAAGTTGTTACATATGCTAAAATTTCACAACCCTATTTTTATAATTTTCATAAATCGAGGCTTATTTTAAGTTAAAACATTTCAAAACAGCTTTTGCACCTATACAAACAGATACTTACCCATCCAAAGGATCCACTACAATGGCTCTAGGTTCTTCCAAATCATCACTGATAATAGTCTTTCTGATTTTTCCAGTCTTATCAGTAACTTCTATTTTGTTTCGAACATTATCTGTCCAATAGATGTGACCATAGATCCAGTCTACAGCAATGCCATCAACAGTTCCCACATTTTCAAAAACAATGGTTGTAACAGGAGTTCCAGTATCAATAGGTGCACTAAAAACAAGACGACACTTAACAATTTAAAATAAAGGTAAATGTGTTTGGTTGCTTTGCATGTTGAACATTCATAGCTTAACTGTACCCCTTCATTGAATGCTTTTGTATAAATAGGATGGATGTGGATTTTAATTTTTGCAAGGCAAAAGCTATTTTTGGCAATATTGCACAAAAAGCAGGTTCAGTAGAAAGAATATTTTATAAAATAGTCTGTACAATCAAAAATAGATGACGTAAGTTTAAATAAATATTTGTACAGTCTAAATACATACTATATGAACTCCTAAAATTCACTTAATTGAAGCAAAAGAAAGAAATGTAAAATAAAAACGACAAAAAGTTCATAAATAAATAAACTAAATATAAATTTGTCAATGAACTGATTCAGAAATGAATTCTCGACACTGTCAGTAAAAGAGAATAACCTCCTTTGAGTGAAGGTATCCCAGTCTAAACATTTGTTATACCATATTCCATAAAAACCTTCGAATATTAACCTAATCACTAAATCCTTATCAAGTAGTAGTTGAAACTGAATATTTCTTTGATATTATATATTCTTGTCCTTTACACTATTAGAGATTTGAAAATTTTGTAAAGGTCCCCTCTCTTCTTATTGTTAAAGTGTCTCTACTGATTGAGCAAGATTGCTTGCTTGTATATTAAGAAGTATTGCATGAGATAAGAATTATGACTTAGATCACGGGTAAGGGTAATTGTTTTAGCTCAGGTGCCACTTTGTTGAAGCAAAGGTTAGTGGCTGGCCATATATCCTTTAAAATGATTGCATTGATTAATTAACTTTGCATTTCAGAAATAGCATATAAATTGTAACAAAAAAAAAATCAATAAATAAAAATTAAATAAAATAGCATCACTTATATTGAATTTAACTTAGTGCTAATATCATGTAATCTATAGCTGCAAACATTTACTTTTAGAACCAGTTTAAAGAGACAAAAATGTACCTTATAACACTTTCAATTTTTTTTTTTTTTTTAAATAAGGGTCAAGATTGCTTGATGAGATTCCCATCATACCCTGCAAGTTAAATGTCTGTCAAAGAACATCTTTTATTTGCTCTTGTTGATCCTCAAGCAAGAAAAATTTTGCTTACAATTATATATAGACCTAATTATAGAGAACATTTTCCAAGAAAATTTCTTCACATATGGAAATTTATTTCTCTGCAGAAAAAGACTTGTAAAAGTCAACTACTGTCACAGAATTTATTTCACATCTACATCATGATCTGACTACTTGCCAATAAATTCAAGCTGCTACTTCTCAGGTGCAGTGTTAACATCAACAATGATAGAGAAAGAGAGCAAATTGAATTTAGGCTCAATTTTTATATAGTTCTGAAATCTTGAGTGTGACCTCGTCCTCCAAACTCTACATATGATCCCTTATTTTAACAGAAACTCTTTCAGCATTTTCTATTTTCTTAATAAAGGGAAATGATAATAATTGGCTTCTCTTGATTGTCTTGCAAATAGACCATGTTTTGCTTTAAATCATTCTGTGCAAGAGAAGGAAATCTCAGTTCAATGATGGATTTTTCTGACTGTCTTGACACCCAGCTATTTTCCTACCTGACTTAAGATGCTTTATATCCAACATGTGTTGTGAGAAGCTAAGGGTTTTCCACTAAAAAGAATCGAGTAGCAGAAGAAATAAAAAAAAATATAGTATATAATTTCTCATCAGAGGAATCTTATTCACATTGGAAAAATAGAATTTTGCTTGATAGAGAAATCAGATTTGATGGTGGAAGTTATAAATTATTAAGAGATTAGTTCAGAACCTTTTGCCCAAAATCTTCATTTGCAATAGATATTTTTTTTTTTTTTTTAAAAATTCAATTGGGAAAGAAAATTTGATCATGCTAAAAGCAATATCATTTTTGTATAACTGAGCAGAATTGGATTTATAATTGGCTTGATTGCAGGAACAAAATTTACTCCAGACACTGGTAATGTCTCCATATAAAGGATTATTACTTTTATCTTCTAAGCACTCAAATTTTGTATTCTATTTATCATCATCCCAACCAAAAAAAGAAATTTGTACTGATGTAATTTTACATTAGAATGAGAATTTTTTTTTTTATAACACTGCCTTTCAAAATAATGCTAATTCACAACTTAAAAAGAGATAACAAACAGTACCATTTCTATAGCATAAATGTGTTTAGATTTTTTACAATTTAAATTTACTTTTAGCTTATATACCAATTTTAATACAGGAATAACATTAAAACTCACCTGTTCAATTGGCCCTCTACAACATCTGACCAAATAATAGTTCTAGTATGGTAGTTGTAATCAAGAGCTACACTACTGCGCATATTGCTAACAACCGATACATATTCTTGAGTTTCAACATCAATTTTCCTAATATCCTGACGATTTGTGAATAAAATAACAGTGTGGCCTTCTACAAATTAAAAGTGAAAATTATTTTAAACATGATATTCATTCATAAAACAAGAAAAATTTTACTTGTTCTTACATATTAGAAAACACTTTATAAATCTGGATTACTAAGTTAGAACAATATAGAACATGCAATATAAAAAACTGACAAAATTGATTATTAATGCAAGTATTTATAACAATGATTACTTTTTCAATATCTTAGTTGAATCAGTAACAATGTGGTAATATATATTCCATATTACTATTGCATATAAAACAAAAAAGAGCAACAAAAACTTGTTTAAATCTAATTTTTTTAAGAAATTAAAAATTTAGAAATGGGTTTTTTCCCCAAAAGTATTTAAGTAGCAAAGTTGGAAATAAAATGTTCCAATCTGGAAATTAATTTACATAGAACAGCTAAAGTACTTTTAGATGGAAGGAGGGACTCTCTCCCACCCTTCTATTGTTATTTTAAATCAATAGCCATTATATTTATGAAAGTACAATTTTTTTTCCAAACTCACCTTTTGCTCTACATCTTTTGTTATTGTTTGGTTCAAGCATATATCCTTCCAAACATTCACATTTATGACCACCTTTTGTGTTAGTACACAATTGAGAACATGATCCAGGTATGTCACATTCATTAATATCTGCAACAAAATGTTTAGATTAACATAAACAGTATATAAATCTGTAAAGTACAACTATACTTCTCTGCAAATTTTATCAAATAAATCAAAAAATGCAAATTTAAAAGTAAATTTTTAAAAACTGCTTGTTATTTAAGTTAAAAATTTAAGCTGAAAAGCATCAAAATAAATAAAATTAACATTACACATGAAAATGAATAGTGTTTTTTCTTTCAATTCTAAAATAATTCTAGAAAGTTCCTCTTTAATAAGACATGACATCTTTGCACATTTCATACTTTATAAACACTTCACTATACATCATTTTGCACCAAACTGTACCAGTATAAAATTAGTAACAGTTATAGTAAATTTCTTTTAAACTTAAAATATCTGTCAATAATTTAAATTATTACGACTAAGAAGATTCTAGCATCAGAATGCAGATAATCAAGATAAAAATAAAATTGAGTGAGTGATTGTGAGTACACACCTTAAGTATATTATTTGAATGATAATGCCAATATTACATCATGGGGGAAATCTTTACATAACCTCTTGAGACCCAATGTCCATTCTATTAAACATTTTTATTTTACTAGCAGAGAAAGAATTTACAGTTTTATATCCTAAAATCAGGCACTCCATTATATTGGACAGTCCAGTGCTGTTATCTATTCAGCAAAACTTGAAATTATTTGGCAGGATTCTTATTCCAAAAGCATTTGAAAACGGCAGATAAGAAAGCAAAAATTGAAGCAGTTTGAATATAGTTTTATTACACCTTTTTTTAAATTTAAAATTAGTTATTATACAATTTTAAATGTGTGAATAATGATGTATATTTAATTAGTAACATCAAGACTAAGACTAAACGTCAGGACAAAAATCGCATTTTTTTTTTTTAAATGGCTACATATAGTGTTTTTTATTACTTTTTACATGATTTATCCCACATTAGAGATAAATTGCTCAAAGAATATTGACTTGGGTCTCAAAAGGATACATAAAATAAACTATTTCTACTTTTAACATTGCACACTTTTGTTTTAAGAAGAACCAGATGAATTGGCAAAGTAATTGCTCTATTGATTTCTTTGTATTGGTATTAACATTACTTTAAAATACTAACCATATCTGAAAATAGAAAATATTTTATTTTTTGCATTTTTACTTCATATATCTATTAATTGAAAACTTTCAGGATTAAAGTTAAAATAAAAGAGATAAAAGGTGATATTTACGGAAAAGTGTTGAAATGCTAGTCCAGAACCTTAATGAAGCAAATATCAATTATTCTCAACAATTCTTACCTATCTAGACAAAGCTCTATCGCTTATCATTAATACAATTTTTTCTCTCTCTTTCTGCTATATGATACAAGACAATCAATTACAAATTTCTTTAAACCAGAGAACAGATACTTGCCTTCACATGTTCGATTGTCAGCCAAAAAGTATCCTTCTCTACATTTACATTCATATCCAATAGGAAGATCTTGGCATATTTGAGAGCACCCACCATTACTATCCTTGCATTCATCAATATCTGTTTGGGAAAAAAATATTCGCAAAGGTGTAAATGTAATTGATTTACTGTACTATTCAATGGCTTCTGTTTATAAAATTAAAGTTAATGCAAAACATACATATAAATATCTACTCCTAAAATTCAACAAATTTTGCCTGTCTTATTTTTTAAATTTTATTAATTCTCCCCTTAGTAAACTATCAATTAAGTTTCACTATTAATAATTATTTCTACTAGCTAGTGCTTTTTATCTCAATTCAAAAATAAAAAAAATCCCCAAATTTTTATTCATCTCTTTATACTTTATAATTTCAAAAATTAAAAATAGATTTTAGTAAATAAGCATTACAATTTTGTTAAATGAGATAGACATTTTATAATAAAATATTTATAACACTTAAATTTGTACACACAACTTTTATCATGACACAAGGCAATTAATCAAACTTATGACACAAAACTAAAAAAAAAATTGTTAAAAAGAATATTTTTTGCATGCATGCCACTAAGAAAATTATTAAAGCAAATTTAACACTCACAACATAAAGCTTGAGGCTCATCTTCGTAATTTCCACAATCATTACGTCCATCACAAACTGCTTTCAAAGGAATACAATGATCACCACAATTGAACTGAGTTTTAGGATCACATTTCGTGGCATGCAATGCTAAAAAATTAAAATAAGCGTTGTTACTTTGATTTATATTCTTCAAACGAAACAGAAAAATATTGCAGTTTCAACATACATTCACAATTCTCTTCATCTGAGCCATCAGGGCATTCTTCCATGCCATTGCACTGTAACTGACCTGGGATACATTGTAAATTTTTGCACTGAAATTGGTCTGGTCTACATGTATTTGTACCTAAAACAGATTCATCAATATATTTATTTTAGTATTTATCACATAATTGACTATTAGAGTTAGTAAACCTCAAAATTTTTAACAGTCATTAGTTTAATTAACAGTACAAAATATCAATAACGTTAAATTTATATATAACTGGCAAAATTATCTTAAAACTTAAAATCTTAGCTGCTTCATGCATAGGTATATTCTTTATGAATTAAAAAAAAAAAATCATTCATCATTATTTGATGATTTTAAAAACAATAAAATAATGTTAAAGCATGTTCTAGTTACATAATTTACTTATGAATGTAAAATATATTTACAGTTTAATTCATCTGATTCATCTGGGCAATCTGGATCTCCATCACACAGCCAAGTCATATGAATGCAATCTTTTTTGTTAGCGCACATGAATTCCCTGTTGTTGCACACAGATGTTACAGGTGTAGGACAATTCTTCTCATCTGATTCATCAGAGCAATCAACTGCTCCATCACACTTCCATTTCTCAGGAATGCATTTTCCATTTTCACATGCAAATTCAGTAGTAGAGCAAGTAACATTGGCTAAAAAATGAATGAAAAATTAACATTTTTATATGAATTTGAGAAAATATAAAAGGTACTTTTCGACTTTTTAAAAAATTATGACAGTAATAAACACAAGGTAAAAAATCAATTGTTTTATTAATGTTGCACTTAGAAGCAAAAGCATCAAGACCATTGGTAATTACCTTCATAATTTTGAAACTATCATCAGGTGCAAAGGATGATACCCAAGCTAGCATCCTACTCTACTGAACTTCCACCCCACCCCAAAGTGAGGACTTCAGTCACAACAATTAATCATTTATGAAACTCTTTCTTTTATCTCTTGTAACTTTCTCACACATTTTAACAAAATATTGAAAGATAATCTAAAATACTACTAATTTTTTTTAAAAAAAGAAGGGGGTGAAGGTGTTTTGAAGCTTTTTAAACAAATGAGCAAATCCCTATATATTTCTACAGTTTGCAAACATTTCTAAATATGTGCGCGAAAAGAGTAAAATTTCTTTAAGAATTACTTTATATAACGAGAAAATATTTAGAAACACGTTTCTAGCAGACAAATAATTTAATACTAATAAAACTATACTTGAACAAATATATCTTCTCAGAAAATGTATTTACTCTAATGTATACAACAAAGATATCACAGTAAATTAGTAAAATACAACAAAGTACTTGCACATTTCAACACTACACATCAGCTAAATTTTTTTGAAACCAAAGACATGATTTGCATAAACTTCATTTTTAAATATTACAGTGAAGACAGTCTAAGTCACCTTTCAAAAATTAAACTTCGTATGTTAATACCTAATAACTTTTAAAATCAAGTTTTCAATTTAGTCTACTGAGAATTTCAATAAGCAGGTCAACTTACCACAATTCAACTCATCACTTCTGTCACCACAATCATCATCTTGATCACACACCCAACGATTAGTAATACATTTATTATTATTGCAAGTGAATTCATCATCTGAACAAGTTATTTGATCTAAAAAATATTTTTAAAAAAAGGAGATTAAATACAAAAAATGCATAATACACAAAAAAGAAAATTCCATCAAAAATAGACACTCACGACAGTCAAACTTTTCATCAGATCCATCTTTACAATCTTCCTGTCCATCACAATGCCATGAAATAGGAATGCACACAGCAGGTGAGTGACAAGAAAATTGATCTGCTTGACATGTCTTGTTGGCTGCAAATCATATTCATTAGTTAACAAACAGAACCCAACAGTTATTTGAAAAAGAAAAGTTATTTAAAGAATTAAAAGACTTAAAATAAAAACATGGAACACATTATTTGATAAGGAAAATAATTAGCCGCTATCAAACTTTATCATAGATTGAGAGTTGACAATTTTAACAATTATTGAACCAAATACTAAATTTAAGAAACCATTAAAAGTTAAAAACTAAGACAATATCCAATGTTTTATACGATAAAAAAATAAACACAAAAAACAGTACATTTAAATTAAATATTTACACAACATTCTTTAGGAAAACTTTAAAAATAAATTGGCAATAAAGCATATTTCAAACAATTTCAATTATTTTATTCTGGTATGAAAAACTACCTTTTCTACAAATAAATACATTGTTAATTATGAACTTTTTAAAATAAATTCTTTTCTGAACTATAAGCATAATTTTCTTTAAATAATTAACAATTATCTTATTTCTACATCAAAATTCGAGCTTTACTCTTTTACCAAGTGTTTGTTATTAATTTAAAAGAATAAATTAACATCTATACTCGTATATCCATTAAATTCTGAATATGAAGAATTGACAATTTTTGGAAATGTTTTTATAATTAGTTTAGTTCTTAGTAACGTCGCACTGGAAGCAACACAAGGGCTCAAAATTTCACCTCGTAATTTTGAACCTCGGTCAAATGACGAGGACGACACCTGAGCTGGCACCCCCTCACCTAACTTCTACACCACACCAACGGGAGGACTTTAGACCCTGACAGATTTCAAGTGCATCAGCCCCGGCTACACGGCAGGTCTTTAGAAGCCAATGATCGAACCCGCAATTGAACGAAAATCGCGGGCCACGAATCTGAAGCCATGACCACTGGGCTACCGCGGACACAAATGTTTTTATAAAGTTACTTAATATTTTATCAAAATAGTGGTGGGGAGGGGGATGGTTAATGTGAAAGGATGTATTTATTTGAAAAATCTACGAGAAAATGTTACAAAAATTATTCACTGAAAAAAAAAAGCGTAGGAAATACACACCTAGAATATAATGTTGTCTCAAATACATTAAGTTTTTTTTCTTTCTTTTCTAGAACAAAAATTTACATATGCAAACGACACTTACAACATATAGCTGGATCTTCATCAGAATTATCAAGGCAATCATCTTCATGATCACACTGCCACCGATTAGGAATGCAGCGCCCATTGTTGCATTTAAATTCTGTCTCCGAACAAGTTCTGGCTTCTAAAAGTAATTTATAAGTTATATTTTAGAAAAACATTCTACAGATTTTGCGAGTGAATAAAAAGCAACATTAAAAACAACATACATAAAATTTACTGTAAATGTATACATCACTTTAAAATTCACAAAAATAAATTATTTCCGTACTTTTGTTTATAGTGGCGACCAACGATGAATCGCCTATGGAGTAAAAAATACATCTAAGTTAGGTTGCATTGTAAGGTAGGAGGTTTCACGATTTCGGCGACGACCTTCGCGTAATCGTAATTAGACGGGCGCCGCTATAATATCGAAGTACCTTTATTTCTTAAATTTTAACTTTCTGAAGGCAACTTAATTTCAAATTGTTTATTTCCTATATAAACACAATTTATACGGTTTAAAATTTTAATGAAACTAATAAAAATACAATGAATCTTACATGAACAATATCAAACAGTAAAACTTTCAAGATTGCATGAAAATTTTTTTTTTTCTTTTCCTTAAAAATTTGTGTGATGCCCTCCTCTCCTGTTAATGGTGACATATCCCCCTTTTGTTAATGAGTTAACTATTAATTACAGAATGTTTATTTCATTCATAGTTTGTAAACTTTTTTAAAAAAAAACACACATTTAATGACATAAATTCGAGGATGAGGCTGTTAAATTCGTATAGTTCAATAAAAAAAAAATTCATTTTCACATAGCTATAAATACTTTTTTATTTAAAATCTTCTGCAACCTGGTCTTTTAAAAACCAAGAGTTAAAAAAAAAAAATTGTGTTATGTTTGAAAAAATTCCGGTCGCATTTTAGCAAATTTTTCTGCCACAGTTTTAAAATGTAACTTTTGAGTATGTTCACAAAAAAATCAAGTATCTACAAAATCATATCAAATCGTTCGATCACATCTAGTTTTCTTTCACTCATCAGATGATTTGATGACAATATTAAAGCATACGAAAATGAAAATGTCAAAGAAAACGTGTCAGGAAAATTTCGAGACAATGTACGAGGTAAAAAGGGCAAGTTTCGGATTCTTTCCGACGCCGAAATATCGCGCCGGCAGATTTCGTGGCAGAAAATAACCTCAACTGGCACAGAGCCAGCGAAATCCTTTCCGCGTAGAGGGGAGTTGGCCTTGCCTGTAGGAAAACCACGTGGAACAAATACTACATTCAAACGACTTTTCCATGAATCATAAGGATAATGCAGATATTAAATGTAAATTACTTTCTTAAAACAACATTCTCTCAAACTGATCGAAAACACAATCTTATAAAAATTCAAAATAAAAGAACAAAATAACTATGATAATTTATTGAATCAATAAATATATTAAATCATTTCCCCCCCATTGATTTACAAGTTGCATAGTGAAAATTCGATCCAAATTCCTTTAAGTTTTATGATGTTCTGATATTTAAATTTAACATTCAATTTTATAATTTATGCTGATGAAACTTAAATAGAGAAAATGCCTGACACTTATTAATACAAGAAAATCCAATATTTTTTACGCAATTAGAAATACTAATTTCATCGTTATTTCACTCAAGATTTCTGATTCACACATCTCAGAATTTTAATAAATTTACGACAAATCAAACTCTAAAAAGTGAAAAAAAAAAAATTGTACATTTTTTATTTCATTTTATTTTCTTTAAGCCAATAAGCGATTCATTGTTTAGTTATATCTGAACCCACATTTTTTTTAAAGGTATGAATTCAGAAACCCATAGTCTTACACAGATTTATTTTTCTCTTACTTCAATACCGTTAATATTCTATAATTTCCTTTTTTTGGGGAAAAAGTATTTTTATTAAATTACTCAATTTTCTTCTTTAAATAATTAAGTTCAAATACATAATAAGTTGTCGGATATATTTTCATGACAACATTTTTTCGCCATTGTGTAGAAAGCTACGTTTCCGGTGTTATACAACAAATTTAAAATAACTGGGTAAACTGAAGTCCATTTAACAATATATCATTGTCGTTTTTCTCACAGAAATTCTAAGATACAGTTCTTATACAAAATGCCGAAAATTAAAAAAAAAAAAACACCAGAAAAGGAGCTTTTTTTTAAAAAAAAAAACCAGACGAAACTACAGAAAAGTCGATAGTCAACGTCATCGCGCGATTTGTTTCGTCATCAACTGCATCAGCACGCTACTATCAGGCGAGTTCCATGGACCAATCAGAGAATCGAAGGTGTGTCTCGTTCGTGTTTCCGGCTAAGCACGCCATGCCGGCTGTTTGGTCTATTTGAAACGTGTCGCCGACGAGTCTTCGGAACCTCTAACACAGAAGGGTATTTCTAGGTTATAATAATTCGATATAAAAACCAACGTTTTTAAAAGCAACGTTTTTATATGGTGGCAAAGTTTATTAGAGAAAATTATTGAAATATTAGTTAATACTGTTAGTTATTTTATCTTTAAAATTTACTTAAAAAGAGACATTTGTGAGCGTATTAAAAAATTCATAATATAAAATCAAAACATGCATTTGAAAGTTTGTAAGTCATTCTATTAAAAAAAAAAATGGGAACCAGAATTCAGAAAAAATTATTGTGATAAGACATGGCGCCTAATATTGGAAACTTTCTTTCTTGCGAATGATTACTGACTAAAAGTCAGCAACCCTTACTATCTCGGAGATTGTAAAGGGGAGATAGTATCTCCCCTTTGTGAGTACAAAAGGTTTACGATAACCTCATGCTGCGTGGGGAGTGCCCGGTGCTCCCAGAGGGGGAAAGAAATTTTTCCCTGAATCCTAAAAGTGCCTCGAGGAAAGAATATTTTGACTTATTAAAATTATTGAAATATGAGTTAAAACTTGTCGCAAACGAATAAATATTGCATTGTTAGGCGAGTACGAACGATTCCCGAAATTTCAAAGCTCTAGCTTGATGGGAAGTTGGTAAAATTAACGATCGAAAATTTGATGACACACACACACACCAAGTGAAATTCAGAAAAACGTTGTAAAAAAGAAAATTCATAGGACGATGGTAACGTACCTTATAGCCAAAACAAATTCTTTAGTCCACGCATAAATTTGATTTATTAGACAGACTATTATTTTAAAAAATCCCTATTATTAATGGATTTTCAGTGAATTAAATAAAAATGTTCGAAACAAGGAAATTTGACCATGCTTGCAAGTTTGTTTCATATTAACACCAATATGAATCAGTTTTGAACATAGCAAATGTGAAAATTTTCCTTAATTCGAAAAAAATTGAGTAAAATCGAAATTATTTTCAGAAATACATACACAATTCCAATTTTTACTTACTCTGAAGAGAGTATCAATATACATAAAATCAGATTAAAATTACTTAATGAAGGGAATCCTCTAGACTACTACTCAAAATATGATTTAAAAGCATTAAAAAATTGAAATAATTCACGAAAAAATACGAAATGCAACTATTAGGAATTATGATTTCTCTTCGTTGGCATGATTAAAGTTATAGTACTTTCATAAGATATAACAATAAGAATGCAATCAAATAATTAGGACGACATCTAAATTGCCATTCGGTTACAATCAAGGATTGCAATATCAACGCCAGTTATTCGCTAATTTAAAAACAAATTGTTACCAGTAACTACTGCTTTTACCAGTAATTCAGTTAAATATATATATAGTTATCAGTGGCGTACATAGAAATTAATTTTGGTAGATGCAAAGCCTTAGAAGAAGCAATTTCTTTAATTTATAATTACCACTTGGTAAATATTTAAAGAATGGACAATATCACAAACTTATTTCTCCTATTTAAAACTATTCAAGCATTGATAATTTTATCAAGTTATAAAAATAACAAAAACAAAGATCACTTAAAAGAAATAACAAAAATTAAATATCATGAGAGCAAAAATGCCTACTAACCAGAATCAGTGAAATACAGCATCATTGAAAAATCGATAAAAATCACTTATTGATTGAAAAAACGACGACAATGTAAAATATGATTAAAAGGTGCGAGTATAATAAAATGAAAAATTCTATACAAACCAACAAGTTTTTACAAAGTTATATTAATTTTTCATTTTTCCATTTAAGAATTATTCACTTACAAATATATATTCATACAAATGTATCTAACATAGTAATGCATTTAAATGCATTTCATACGTCCTGTTCCTTAATGCAAATAGTAAGAATAATTCATAGATGAAAACGATCTTTCAGTACATGTTACATTACAGTACATGGTGTAACAGATAAAGGTGACTAAAATTTTAAAAGTTTGTGGATATTCAGGAAAATATCTGCCTTGCATTCTTGTAAGATTTCTATAGCAGTTAATCTAGTAAGTTGTGTGAATTTCTTTTTCCGCAACACCTGATATTCTTCCACTCAAAATACTAAAACTACAATCTGGCACATCTGAAGAATGTTTTTTTCAGTATTTCTAAATTATTTTCCGTCTTCAGAGAGATACGAGATCATTCTCCGGTATGACTAAAATAATCAATGAACTCAACTGCTGTGTGTTTTGTGAAAAATGTAAAATTACATAATACAAAAACTGATTAAAAATTGCTACCCTAAAATAAGATTCAGAGCATCTGAAATAGTATCATAAAATAAATATCCTGAAACATTTCAATTTCGAGAAAAAAATCTTGTGGTGTGCATGTCCCTTTGAACCCCATGGGTACGATATATATATATATATATATATCGTGAGAAATTTTTACCATATATATAATAAACTTATCGATCAAAAAAATACAACATAATCCGCCCCTAGCACAAAAATAAATAAATATCAATAAAATCGTAGAAAAAAAAAAAACTCGAGTGTTTTCAACAGGAAAATATAACATGAAAATACGTTAATGCTTAAAAATAATTAAGAGAGTACCAAATGTGGAATCTGAAAAGGTTTTTCTATGACGGGATCATTATGTACATGTACCACAAATGCTTATTTTTATTTGTATTCAACAATTTTATAAAGAAATTTATAATTAATATTCAGATTACAATTTATTTTTATACATTAATATGTGTCCCAGCACACATATTAATGTATTTAAATGTCTTATGAACTTTACCGGTTATTTATCAGTACTATCTGTTCAGCCCAAAAATTTACCGAATTAACGGTAACAGAAAAAAATCGGTAAATTTGCAATAACTAGTTACAATGACTATCATAAATTGAGAGAAAGTTCTAAAAACAAGGGCATAGGAATAAATATTGGGTCGGATGTACATTTGAATTTCTCCTTATTTCAGTGTTAAGTCTGTGACGTTGGGCTCTATTCGCTGGATTTTTCTTCACTAGCATTGTACTTTCTGTAATTTGAATTACATAAAATTCCTTCCCAATCAAATGAAACGTGATTAGGTTAATTCGATGAAGATAAGAAATGTAGTGTAATGAATTAAGGATGGTGATATATAAGCGAATTAGAATTGAAAGAAAGAAGGGAGCCAAAACGAAACTGATTGAGGTTTGTAAATTGCAGTGAATTGTTTGCAGTAAAACTGGTTAGACGAGACCCTTGGTTTAGACGAGTGATAGTGGAGTTAAATGGCGCAAGAGCCTAAGCAGGCCATGCTGCGCTAAACATTTGTTAAAATCAATCAGAAATAATCATTTAAAAACACGGAACACGTACAAGGTAATTATACAGGTTAAAAGTAAAAAATTCAAATGTGACCCTTGGTTAGAGTAACAGGGGTCGAATCAGTTGTATGCAAGTGATTCACTCGGTACGAACGAGTTGATAAGCTGTAAGTCTTTGTGGATTAAATATATGATAGGATGAAAGTGAGTTAAGAGATATTCGAGAGAAAGTGACCTTACACATTCTGAAGGTAGAAAATGAACTTTGTCATCCCCCCCTTTCTGACGTCTCTTCAATTGCATTTGTGAACTTATTGGCTATTTAATTCGACTGAAAGACAAATAATGAAGGGCAGACGCTACAAGTCTTCATTTGAAACCATCCCGAGTGCGCTGAACAATAAACATTTAGCAGATTGATTGGTTTTAATAACGTCGCTCTAGAAATAACACGAGGGCTGATGGGCCTCATAATTTTAAGTCTCGGTCAAATACCAAGGACGGCACCCGAGCAGGCACCACACTCTTAACTTCCACGCTACAGGAACACTTTGGGCCTTGAAATATATAACGTGCGTCAGCCACGGCTACACATTGGGTATTATCACTTACCGGAAATTGTAGATAAAAAACTTAATTTAGTTTTTTATTAACGTCGCATTAGAAGCAACACGAGGGCTATTGGCGACAGACCTCGTAATTTTGAACCTCGGTCAAGTGACGAGGACGACACCTGAGCTGGCACTCCCGTCTCCTAACTTCCACACCACGCCAACGGGAGGGCTTTGGGCCCCGATAGATTTAATGTGTATTAGCTCCGGATGCACGGCGGGTCTTTGTCGGCCAAGAATCGAACCCGCGGCAGAACGAAAACCGCCGGCCACGAATCCGAAGCCATGACCACTAGGCTACCGCGGCAAAGTAGAAAAAACTGCAATATTTTCATTGAAAATCTTATAGCAAGAATCAAAAATTTCAGGAGTACTCGAGTGGAATTTTACTAATCTAAAGTCAAAATTTATTAAACATTAATAAAAAATATCAATTTTGAGCCATAAGAAATATCAATACAAATGCAACATTACATATATATATTAATTTAAAGGTTAGAATAAGTTCCGACGAAGTAAAAAATTGCGGCAATAAATATTTACGTTTTAAAAGGATAAACCTAAAAAGGCGAGAAACATTCATTCCTATAGAAAATTCGAGTTCCTTTTCTGATATTAAGATACAACCATAAGTTTCCTTTCTCTACTCAACCACAAATATCAATTAATTTTTTCAAAGTTATAAATATTAATATATTAGAAAACAATCATTAAAGTAATCATATATAAAAATTTTGAATTTTTTTCTGTTTGTCCGTGACGCAAATATCTGCACAGTTAATTATATCGCTTCAAAATTTAAGAAGCTTCGCCTAAGTTTCTAAGGAGACATAGGCATATTCCTGCTAAAAAAAACCAATTGTTTAAGAATTTTTTTTCTAAAGACTACTTTTTCACCAACAACAGAGCTCAGCAGCAGCAATTTACTTAAAAGCTTTTCTTTTTGAATTAATTTTCCTGAAATTAATTTGCTTTATTTTTTAATAATCTTATATCATGTGTTTTAAGATTTTTCTTAATTATGTTGCGGGGTAGCTAATGAACGAAATATTGAACAATTACGAATTCTAGTACCATCCGAGAGATGTTCTCCATAAACATGCTAATTAATTTACATCTGAAAACAGCGTTGAAAAGTACCATTTCAGGGTTTTTAAAAAATTTTCATCCAGGAATCTATCGATTCAAACAATGTACGGAATGAACATTTGGTCCTCTTAAAAAAAAAAAAAAAAGTACGGAGAAATTCTAATAACTTATGGTACACTTAAAATTATTCAAAATATTAAAAGTTGGTCCTTAATAAATTTTTGTACTTCGAACTGGATCGTTATATTTTTCAATTAATCCACGAGAAGAACGAGTCTACAAGCTTGTAAATTTTAAAAATCACAGGGTAACATGTTACCACACTCCATAACACTAGATTAGCATATTTTTGAAAAGTTAAAATACAAACCACGAATAACAAACGATAGACAGAAAAACACAGTAAAAAAAATACTTTTAATATTTCCATCCAGATTAACAAGCTCAAATTTACTTCCACAGCAATTAAAGGAAATACCTTGACAAGAAGGTGACTAATACTTTTTCTCTCGAGGAAAAAAGGTCAAATACTTCATTTATAAACATAAAAACAAAAGTTTTCTCCAATCGAGTTTTAACTGGTCACGAGCAGTATACACACCAAGACGAGATAAATGCTCATTAACATATTAACATATGACCACATGATTAATTTGTTGGACTAACTCTGAAGGTTTTTAAAAGAGCATTTGCTGCTACAGAATGTTGAGTCAATGTATTAAAGCAACTCCTTGAGACATCATTAACAGATATCAGCAATTATATACCATTAAAATATACAGCTTTCGAATACTCCTTCAATTGGATTTTGTTTTCCCTTTGACACTCTTTCACATACATTTTTCGTTATTTACGGCAACGAACACACACAGAGAGAAGCATGTTTATCCCTTTCATACAGAATTCTTATTTATTCCATCCAAATGAAAATTACGGTATTTGGTATTTGAAATTTTATGCAAAATTATACCTGAAAACTAACTTGAAATATAAATTACCGCTTCGGAAATAATTAGAAGGGTATATGGTTATTGTGCAATAGGGATTTAAAAAGTTGAGATGTTCCTCATTCAAAAATAAGATTTCATAATTAAGACTGCAAAAGCCAATTATTATGTCACATGCTCTTTGCGTTTTTTTTTTTTTTTTTTAAAAAAAAGAAGAAAGAATATAACTAGATGCAGGATTTTGAAACCCTGGGGCAACAAATGTAACGACAATTTCACAATGCCAATCAAGGCAAATAAACACGGAAGGAACCTAAAAAAAAGTCTTGTTCACCTTCATTTTTCACAGGGAAAAAAAATCTTGCAACTTCCTCTTAACTCTATGAAAGAAAGGGGGAGGGAAATCAAAATTATATTTACTAAACCTTTATTTAAATGTTGCGCAGGAAAAAAGCTGCTATAAGTAAACTAATTAAATTAACACATATTGGAATTCATTTCGAAAAAATGAATACAGAAACACTGCCACTAGAAAAGTTTCCGTTACGCATATTCATTTATTAAGGTCAGAACCTGAATTAGACAATTTTTTCTCTCTTTTCTCTTTCAATTCAAGGAGTTATAAGGCAACAAAAAGAATTTTGCAACATTTCATTAGGCAATACCATTTTTATCAAAGGAAAAATAAAAAAGGATGGGCAGAAAAAAAAAAGCTACGAAAACAAAAAGTATCGAAATTATAATCTTTTCTTTGCTTATTTCGATACATTTAATATACAAATGAACTCAAAAATAGAACTTTATTTTAAAGTTTTTATTTTTACTGTCTCAGTTTTTTTAAAAATATAATTGATTTTAAATGGAAAGAAATATTACCATTTCTTCTCTACTTCCGTTCCAAAGATCAAATTAAAGTTGTATTCGTTAAAAATCAGAACTTCATTCAAATTCGAAACATTTTCAGACAGAATTATTTTATAAATATGTTCAAGAAATTTTTCAATGTAATGTATAAGAATTGCAATATAGGGGGACGAAATATGAAACACAATCTATATCAGGGAGAAAAGAAAGAAAAAATGGATTGATTTAGACAGAAATCGGCAACTGAACAAAATATTATAATCTCTAAGGAAAAATCAAGTATCTAAAATTAATTCAGAAAACATAAATATTGGTCCGTTTCTCAATCTGGAAGGCTGGGGGACAGCAGTTTCAGTTTAGATTAACGTCGCACTAGAAGCAACACGAGGGCTATTGGCGACAGACCTCGTAATTTTGAACCATGGTCAAGTGACGAGGACGACACTTGCGCTGGCACCCACCCTCTCCTAACTAGCCAACGGGAGGACTTTGGGCCCTGGCAGATTTAACGTGCATCAACCCCGGCTACACGGCGGGTCTTTAGTGGCCAAGGATCGAACCCGCGACTGAACGAAAGTCGCCGGCCACGAATCCGATGCCATGATCACTAGTCTACCGCGGCCGGGAGAGCAAAGATTATGTCCTATTCTTTAAACACTAGGCCTTAACTAACCACTAAAATATAATTCATTTCACAATTCATAGAGTCAACGCTTTTTATTAACGCTGGAATCAGTTCAGAAATAAAGGGGAAAATAAAAACAAAACTAAATTACGAATTCGCCCCCCCCCCCCCAATACATAGAGTAAAAAACGAAAAGCAAAATCCAAAATATATAAGATGATTCATGCTATAATATCGGTAATTCTCCCCCCTCCTTACAAAACGGTATTTTTTCATACCAGTCTTACACGGTTATTTAAGCACCTGATTCGAACACCTGTTTGAATTTAACGATCATATACAGAGAACAACTAAACCTCTCAACACAAGATTCACCTAGTAGCACATGACGCGCACAACTAAAGCGTTCGAGTGCGATTCGAAATTGTGCAGTCATTTTTTTTTTTTTTAATATAGATTTATTATTCCTCATGTAATCCTTGTTTGAATGGAAATCAGATCATATAGCATTAAAAACTAAAAGCACTATCAGAAAGAAAAGGAGATGCAAATTAAAAAGGCTGTAAGATATGCCAACAATATATAAATTTAAATTTTATGTCCTCCCTAGAATTGTTTAAATATAAACAGCATTTTAAATCCATCTATTTAGAACGAAGTTTCTTCTTCCTGTAGGTAGTTTAGTTTTTATTAACGTCGCACTAGAAGCAACACGAGGGCTAATGGTGACGGACCTCGTAATTTTGAACCACGGTCAAATGACGAGGACGACACCTGAGCTGGCACCCTCCTCTCCGAACTTCCACACCACACCAACGGGAGGACTTTGGGCCCCGACAGATTTAACGTGCATCAGCCCCGGCTACACGGCGGGTCTTTGGCAGCCAAGGATCGAACCCGCGACTGAACGAAAATCGTCGGTCACGAATCCGAAACCATTACGACAAGGCTACCGCGGCCTCTTCCTGTAGGTAATGACAGTTTAAAAAAATTCTAAATTTCTACACTTCTTACAGTTTTTGTAAGCATTACAATACTAAATCCTAAAATATTTCCCCCAGTTTACAAGATGGGGGAAAAAACTGTCTTCTAAGTATCATTCACTATGAATTAATGCGAGTTTTTTTTTTTTTAATATTATGTTTTCGTATTATAAATTTTTTTTTAAAAAAAAAATTGAATTAAATGGAAGAAATCATATTTAATTTTAACAAAAAGACAATAAAATGCTATCAAACATAATTCTTAGCAGAAAATTTATTAATCAATTATTTATAAAATTCCTATCTAAAATTTAAAATAAATATTTATACAATTTTAAATTTATTCACAAAAAAATATTCTTGAAAATATATAATATATAGGATAATGCAAAAAAATGACACGAAAGCTATTCTACATTCATCAACAAAATAGAATTCCTAAATATAAATTTTTTCCCGCCTTAGGAATATGGCGAGATGCTTTGCAATTGTGTCATTCGCATTCAGAAATCCGCATATATGACATCATTCAGCATCAATATGTCTCACGAATCAGTATTCCTACTTATGAATGAAATACTCGCTGAAAATGGGACACTGCAGTGGTAATACAGCCCCAAACTAGTGGAATCGAAATGAGTTACAAACTATTAAGTAGAACGGACTGCTCTGATGAGTGAGAAGCCGTGATTTTCGAAATCACATCTGTTTTATCAAAAACAATCCTTGCTGATAGTGCATACATTTCTAGTAAATATTAAAATATATATATATATTTCAATGAAGGAGCTTCGTTAAAAAGGCAAACATTTGACCGAATGATTACATGTCATTTGCCTCAAAAAATTAGCATACATTATTGTAACAAAAACTTCTACGAATATATTATTTAGCATCTTTCAAAATTACAAAAAATACCTTCATTATAATTATTGCATTGAAATTCCAGAAATCTTGATGCCTTTTTAAAACTCTATTACAACAAATATGAATTTTAAACTTGAAATTAAGGAGGAGGGGGTACTGATTAGAACGGTAGACAACATATGACAAGCGATATGTTTGCTGGAGAGGCACACCATTCATTGAAACCTAACCTTCCAATATATATTTTTTTTATTCTTTTTGCTTATAAACTTTTGAGTAAATTTTTTTTATTGTTCTTGTAAACTACCTGAAACGTTAATACTTTTTTAAATGCTAATTTCTTAATTCTTTTCATTCAAAAATAACTATAAAACATTACATACAATGTGTTTTTCAATTAAAGTGAGACAACTTTTTTTTAAACGTAACTGTACCAAGCTGATAATTAAAAGTCAAATTGAACTTTTCATATTTCTTGGCCTTTCTTTCGCTCATATCTTTATACGATAAATAGTTCCCTAATTTTTTTTTATTTTATCGCATATAACTTTTAAATATATATATATATATATTTAAATATATATATACAGGTTCTGTTAATAAAAAAAAATTCGTCTTTATCTCAGTGATCCTTTTGGTTAAATGAAGTAAAACTGCATGGAAACTGATTTATTTAGATAAATAGGTAAGTAACCTCTTGTAAAATCATTCCTTCATTATTTAATCCTATTATCTTCCAGTCTAATTAAATAGTCAATAATTACCTGCACTTGATGATACGTAAGAGCAAGACATATTTTATTAACCTCCAAAGAATAGATCAGGTCACTTTCTTTCGAATCCTTCTTAATTCGTCAAACGTGTAGATTATGATCAAATAATAAAATTTTAGCTTACCTAAGTATTCGTTCTGATTCGAACATGTCTCGATAATAACTGATTACCTGAGTATCTTAACTAGAATTCGCTTCAATTTAAAAGATTAATCACGATGCTTCAATCTAATTTTTAAATATTAATCACCCTAACGTTATCCTCTACCTCATTTCCATTTCAATTCAATTATATTTCATTAATATAACAGTATCTCTAATTCAATTCACTGCACTTCATATCTTCATTCAATTAACCTAATCACGTTTCATTATGGTTTGGGAAAAAGTGCAATTTTACGCAATTTAAATTACCAAATGTCTCCGAAGTTAGTGAAGAGAATAGGCCAACGCCACAACCTTATTACCAGGGATGTTCCGAAAGTACGTTTCGTCATTTTTTCCCCACAAGGTAGATTTATTCCCAAATAAATAAACTATGTCATCATGAACTTATACACCTCGCTCTATTTTTCGACACAGTCGCAATTAACATAGAGACATTTGTCGTAACGTGTAATCCGTTTGAAGAAACCACTTTGGTAAAACTCGGTGCCCTGCGATGCAAGGAATTATCACACAACCTGTTCCTCTTCAGCATTATTTTGGATCGACTAATACGCAGTGTGGACGCCACTGTCTGATACCGTTATGCGCCTATCCGCTAACACAGAGTCCATTTTTGCTGCTATCTACTCTCTAGCAGTGTTTTTTTCATTCGTGGATGAGGAGGGACGTCCAATTCGATCTTCATTCTCCACACTCTACCCTCCTTCACTGAACATGCAATACCAGCGTCCAACCATTTAACGAGACATGATCTGTTCACCATAAACGGTCTGTAGAAGTTCATGGATGTTTTGTCCCACGTGTCCATTTATACCGGATAACAGCACGCAATTCCATTGCCGACCACGTTGTCGGTCACATCTCCGGCACGCTGGCCTGCAGCCACTCTCTTTTCGTTGCTGAACCAGCAACGGATATGGATTCTTATGGCGATTATTGTTTCATCTGGTGTACCTTCTGCCTTTTCAAAAAAAATGACGAAACTTACTTTCGAAACGTCCCTCGCACCATCATTGGCCATATTACCGGGAAAAGAGGTGTTTCGCAAATATTAAATTTTAAAGTGAAAGCCAAAATTCTTTTAGAACTTAAAGAAGAAATATAGTACTATTCGTCAAATGTTTAATTTTCCAACTTCATTACAGCCATCAGAATTTCAGTTTGAAATAAGAGTGACCACATTATTACATTATATATATATTACGTTATCTGTGCTGCAACATTTTGTTTAAAGAAGGTTAAAAAGTGGCACGCGTACACATATCGGTTGATAAGAATAAGAATATAACAGTCAACACTTTTTAATCTCACTTATTCCATTATCTGTTACTATTTTGCACACATGAATGAGAGCGTACCAAAATAACTCACTAAGTTTTTAGATACATTATTTGACCCCCCCCCCCCCGCCATCCGTAACAACTAAATTGGGGGTACCGTTCGATAAGATAACAATCCACTTCAGAAGTGTGAAGATCTAAACAAGGCAACACAAAGTGATAAATGCTTAAAAATGTTTTGAAGTAGCATATCGTTGTTGATAAATGTTGAAGAGGAAATTCTTAACAGTAATGAAAGTAAAAAACATTACTAACATTTAATATTTTTGGAACTATTGGATAAAGCACTAACAATTAGCATAAAGTCTTTAAAATCGCGTGCATCTAGTTACTGAGACAAGATACCTAAGGCTGTTGCTGTGTTTAAAGTACTTTTATAATTTACTTCTATTTACTTATATTTATTTAAAGTATATTTATTATTGTGTTAAAGTACTTTTATAATATATTTTTACTTTTATACCTTTCAGTTTGGTCATTTTTAAAAATGGGGGGGGGGGGACAATTCCTGATAAATCTTACTTCATTATGCATACATTCAAATAAAAAAAAATCAAAGCAGGAAAAAACTTTTCCGATGACCCCAAAAAATGAATTATTTATGAAAATAACTAGACGTTTAGACATATGATCATAAAGATTTTACCGCCCATGATATTTTATTCCATTTGCTTGACTCAATGTTCGAACGCTAAGACAAATTTTAAATGTTTTTAAGCATCTTTCAGTCGACATACAGAAGCTTAAATCAGGGGGAAAAAAGAAAAAAAAAAAATTCTATTATTAAATTTGTAAAGCGATTTAAACAATAAAAATTTTGTTTGACAGTTTATTAATTATAATGAAGAATTAAAAGGAAAATACAAAATAATAATAACGAACAATTAAAAAAAAATTACTATAAGTAGACGCTGAATTTTTTAAATTTTTTTTTTGACAAATATGGGAAAAAAATAAATAAGTAAAAAAATAAAAGCACTAAATAACGCGAGCGTACAGGGAAAAAACAAACAAAAAATCCCTTACTTTTATTTTTAATATCCAGGTCAACAAGTTGATTATTTTCTCTACCACTGTTGCATCGAAGTTGTTTTGATATTTCACTATTGCTCTATAAAGATATTCAGGAAACTTATTCAGGCAAAATCAAGAATCAAAAAATAATTTTATAAGTCGTTCATTAAGAATTCGCGTCACTGATATAAACTCGAACGAAAGTGACAAGGGGGGAAAGTAAACTTAATTTATACACACACACACAAAGCTATAAAACAAACTTCGGCAATTTTTATTCACATAGGAACTGACAAAGGGAAAAGAGGTAAAAATGTCTATGAGAAAGAAACCTTGACTTTTCAACAAATTAGGTTGAAATGTTTCTTCAAGTAACTAAAAATGCAATTTAATTACATTTTTCATAATTAGAGGGACATTCTACAGTGAACATAAAAAAATTTATTAAAAAAAATATGCGACTTCCCACAATTTTCTCCTTCGTGAATATATTTTCTGCGAAATTTGTACACGATATCAAATTCTTTCACGAGAATCCGCACTTAAAACTTAATACTTGACAATAAAAAAAAATTCTTCCAGTTCTCTAAGCAAAAAGTACAAGTACATGAGCTCCAAAACAAAATACTTCTTAACATTATAAAATTTATCACAATGCATTAAATACTGAAACTAAAACCATTTTTACGTCAGTCAAAATAGGAACACGACCGGAAGAACAGGACGATTAAAGAACTTTTAAAGGAAGAAATATTTATATAACAATCGACAGCATATCGAATTCTGTATTTTCTCTACGTCCATCAAAAAATTTGTCTAACAATTTTTCCCTGATCGCCTACTCATCAATTACCTCTCATATATTTTTAAGGAAACTGAAAGTGCTAATCTAAAGCAAGAAAAATTTTATCAACAAATGGCGATTGATTGATATCAATTTAATCAATTGAACATTAAAAAAATATTAAGACAAGTTTACATTGCGACAGCAGTTGAAACAAAATAAAGAGTAAAAATTTATAATTTTATTTTTATTTTGAAAATTTTAGTTTCATGTATTGCCCTTGCAGAAATTCAGATTATTTCAAGCACAATTGAAACTAAATTCTAGCACAAACGTGTGCGATATCCAAGAGTAAAAAGCAAAGGTGACGCTAAAGTGAACCCTCAAAATAAGCGTCCACAAAATTGTCTGGCAGCAACCGTTGCCAACAAACTGAACGAGGCGAAAATGCAATGACCTAGAAGTTTCTAAAACTTGCTTCAAGACCGTGGCCTAGAAACAGCAACCGATAATGAAAGGAGCAAAGAAAAACAAAAAAACTAACAACTGCTTGGGGGTTCATCCTAAAGAATCCTATACCAATTCAGGATTTTTTTTTATAGGAAAACTTTTCTAGAACTACAATAACTTATTTCTTTTTATATCAAATCCGCAAGACGATTGCAAAAAAATTCTACTCGCATTTAATGACGGGAGAAGGAGGGGGCATTCGATAATTTTTTTTTAACAGGAAAATTCCATGAAGATGAATAAATTGCTAGAAATCCAATAAATGCTAACGATGATAACGTTTAATGGTTGGAATAAAAAAGGTTAGGATATCATGTTTCATTTCTATAATGAGATTTGAGGTAAAATGAATAATTTTATAAAAGGAAAAAGAATTAACACATACGAAATTTTAAGAACTGTCATCCATTCTGTTATATAAATAACAGAAGCGATATATATATATATAAAATTGGGGAAATTTACTTTTTTTAATTAATGAAAATAATTTTAGCCCAAAAGAACAATGTTTCTAATCAGAAATTGAATATAACAGTGAGTAATAATAAAAATCCAGTTTATAAAAATGTATATTTTCTTCCATACTTTTTAAAAAAAGTTAAATTAAATTAATGACTAGAAATATATAAACATTAACTAAATACAAGTTTAATATGGAGCAACACAATGTTTGATAAAACCTGTCTTGTAATTTTAAAACAATTATTTTAATTTATATAACATTAATGTCTTTTCGTATTAAACTTAAAAAAAGAAGAAAGAAAAAACGTTACATTTACACATTGTTTATTTTTATGAGGCAAGTTATACATGCCGATACTTTAAATTTTAACTATTTTAAGTTTCCTATCGGCATTTATAAGTATTTACGCATTAACCATAATTATATATATATATATAATACAGGTAACAATGTATATGTATATATATACATTGTTCTCTGTTGAACAAAATTGTTTCACAAATAAAATTTACTGGTCCTACAATTTTCATACAATTAAAAGAATAAAATCAAGAATCTAAAAAATTCTTCACAAAACAATTTGAGGAAAAAAATAACACCAATAATGGAAAAATTCAAGATTTTATTATTTTTATTTGTTAAGTATGCTTTATGTCTTTTAATAATATGATGGATGAAAAATTAAAAATATATAGTATATGCAAGTAGAACTGAAACTATGTTTACTTCTGGTTGTGTGTGTGTGTAGGCCACTGTATCCTATTTTCATATTTCGATCGCGATCTGGTAGATACTCTAAAACAACTACTTCATTAAAACTTACACTGACGAGCACAATACAAGATATAACAGAATTCTATGACGATCAAAAATATTAATGACGTCAGATTCCAAACGACACTGATGAGCAATTAGAATGGATAAGAAAGTTAGCATAAAAACCCAAGTTTTCTTTCATTTTTTGACGTGGCAATAGGTCGATCCTTCATTGGCTAGTGGAATATTCTAAACGCCCCAAGAGATGCAAGGTAAAGGCAAGAAATTGCGTCACGAAGAGTCAAATGAGGTGAGGCAGTGTCAATAATATTCCACGTGAGCGGACGAATTTTAAAAACAACTTGCGTAAGAAAGTAACTTAAAAAACTGTGAATCAAAAGATGTTTGCAATCGAATATTAAAAAATAAAGTGAAATGCAGAGTTTTCCTATCAGCATTCTCTCCTCTTAAATTGAGAAAAGATTTGATTCGATACAGCTTTGCAAATACGCAGATAGATCGAAATTAATCCCGAGAAACAAAATATACGTTGACGTATGCAATAATCAGTGTTTAATATGGACAGATAAGGGGGGAAAGAAAAAGGTTATGTCAATGTTCTTATGAATCATAGGTGAATAGTTTTATTTATCTACATTATATTCAAAATCGCAAATTCGTGCAGACATATTTCCATATTATGAATGACTTAACTAGTTTCTCTACTTACATAAAGAGGGTACGACTAGGGAAATTCTTTTGGGGATGGGACTTGGTAGGTTCGCAGTATACTTCTACAGGGTGTCAATTTATGAAAATAGTTAAACACGTTCGCTAACCAATTCCGGAAAAAAAAAAAAAAAGGGGTTTAAAATTTTAAACACAGCTTACACATTAGTTAATTTTCAGGTTCGTACAACCATGGCGCATCTAATTCGGTAGAGAGCTTGTTTGATAGCCGACTGGTCCTGGATCGATGCTGTGTTATTACTTCTTTCCTCAAATGTTTTTAAAATAAGAATTTTGAAAATAAAATTCTTTACGGATAAATATATATATATATCATCAACGAAATCACATTTTTTTTTATTTATAAAACATTTGTTACAGCTAACGAAATTTAAATTGAAATTAATACATAAAATATTTACAATATACCATTTAATGTAGCTTAATATGACTAAAATTATGATGGACTCTTTTTTCTCTTAAATTTAAACAAATAGAAAAATTAAATTTTTTTTCACCAGTGGTTATGTTAAACGTCCTAATACGAATGAAAAAGGATAGATTCACTAACGTGTATATGATTTCTAAATTTATTTATAAAGATTTAAAATTTTTAATGAATAATGTTCTCATTTTCAAAATGTTTTTATTGCATACTAGTACTAAATACAAAATTAAGTCGAATTTCGTAAAATGTTCCTGATCGAAATTTTTTAAAGCACTTTAAAAAAAAAACCTAATGTTATGTATGTAGGCAATGAAATTTTAATTTCGCCAAGATGAATGCGTGACAAAAAAAATTATACGCCTCAGATTGAATTCCCATCTTGAGAAATAAAATTTCGAAAAGTACAAGATAATTTGTTTAAAGAATTAAGCACACTAAAGAATAAAACTTTACATAATCTTTAAATATTTTAATAAACAAGATTTCGAAATTTCATAATTAAACGCGTATAAGCATTTACGTTAAAACTGTTTCGAGGATTGTAAATGTTCTAATCGAGAATGACACAAAAATAGAAGGCCATTTATTTATGACGAAAGAACTTCGTTATAAAATTTCTAAACGAAGTTATTATCTTAAATCTAAAAACGCCAGGCATTTAGAAGACTAAATATTTTACATATACAAACAATGTAGCCCACGTGTTTCATCATCAATTTCAGGAAAGAAACCTTCTAAGTGACAAACAAGGTATCAAATAGTATAAAACTCGAACCAATTAAATAACGAATGTGGATGTCGCAGACGGCTTAAACAGTTCAAGTTCGTAAAACGCGAATGGCCGCCGTGAAGGCCACGTGAGACATGTTTCTTGAATGCAAATCAAGGTTTCTGGCAAAGAAAATAACAATCTACAGGAGACAAAAAAGACGGTTTTGCATACGATTCCCATAACAGTTAGTGTCAAATACTAAATAGAATTTATCTGAGAATACGGAAGGGGGAAAAAACTCTTTGCTACAGAAAATAATTATCATGCATGCTTTAAAAGAGCTCGAATTTTTTTTTTTTTCCCTTGAAAAAAACGGGGTTGGGGGCCTATACACGTCGAAATTATAAAAAAGAGTAAATGTTTTTGAATTTTTTTTTACAAAAAAAGGGGGGATATATACCCCCTTATTGCATAATATTCCCACTGCTAAGCATCTTGGCAGAAATGGTAGATTGGTGCTAACATTTCACCATTGCGTCTAGCTAGTTTTAATAAACACGTATAACAAATTTTATCACCAACATTTTTGTCGGATTTATAAGAAATGAAGCTTTGAATTATCATTCATCTATGATGATGAACAATAACCGATAAAAAATCACTACATTCAATAAAATGTTACATGTCGCACATGAAATGAAAGTTTTAGAGAAATCTGCGTCATATTAAATTAAATCATTATAGATCACAAATATATTCAGATTTACAACATAAGCAACATTATGGAATGTTCCCATTTAATTAAATACTTTAATTAAAAAACCAAATATATTTTAACAATATTTTCATTCGATCAAGTTATTTAAGTAAATAGTACCTTACAATTAAAATTAATATTTCGAATTCCGAAAATCAAAATGCATTTAAAAACAAATGTTACGGAGAAGAAACTATCATTTATTCTGAAAATAAATTCTGAATCATCATAATAAATGCACAAAAATGAGAAAAAAATTCCTTGACGGAATTTTGAATGCAATCGATTGCCCGATATATGACTAAGAATTAAATTATTTAACAAAGTTTTTCTAGCAAGTAATGATTATCTCCGAAACAAATAAGAAAACAACTCCATTTCATAGTTAAGTTAAACGATGTAAACAATTTTTTGTCTGGGTAACAAAGATAAACATTACTTTTACACGTCTGACGTCGATCCCTTACCTGCGGGCACTGATCCAAACCATAATCACTACTGATTACAAGTTATGCAGTTCACCCCTAACGACCACAGTGAATGGCCTACTTTGGCTGATGATTCCATTGGATCCCCCAACCACCCTCCCATTACTCCACTAATAATGAATTCTTTCATTGCAAGAGATGCCGACAAACATCTAATCTTGGACTTACTAACGAAAATGACACAAAGAACAAACATTTAAGATGTAAACGAATTCAATACCTTTTTTTTTTTTTTTAAAAAAATTTAATCTCTTGGATATATCCTTTAAAATACAAGTTCCGAATATATTTTTTTTTTATCTGTACCTTAATAATTCATACAAAATTTTCGGTCTAGGACTGAGACATTTAAATACCTCACTAAGGATTTACTGATTTTTAAACTTTGTTAAGAGACCAATCACATATTTTCTAATTTAAAAGCGGCAACTGCCTGACATTTAAAAGATACCATTTCGAGAAACGTGTATAAGGGATTAATATTTTAATAGGTTTAATCTTATGTAATTGTTTTTAAAATTGGGGCACAGATTTTTAATCGACAACAAATCGGTGGAAACTTCTCATGATAGATTAAGATACAGTCGCAATTTATTTCTAAAATAAAATAAGAGAAAAATTACGGTAGATCAGAGGAAAAATTATAGTAATTTTCGATCGAGTTTTTAGATGCGTTAATATCTCCCATTTAACACAACATGTCAAATTGCTCACGTATCCATTTAAATATTCTCACCATTACTTTTTCTTGTGCCATAATTGATAAATCTAGTATCAAATCTAGGTTTGGTTTGTTTTATTAACGTCGCACTAGATGCAACACGAGGGCTATTGGCAACGGACTTCGTTATTTTAAACCTCAGTTAAGTGACGAGGATGACACTTGAGAATTGGCACCCATCTCCTAATTTCCACACCACGCCTACGGGAGAACTTATAGCCCCGACAGATTCAGCATGCATCAGCCCCTGTGAGTTCTTAGTGGCATCAAAACTCGAGTCCACGACTGGACAAAAAATCCCGGCCCCGAGTCCGCGACCACTAGGCTACAGTCAGCCAAATCAAAACTAGGATTTATCTTTCAAAATATATATATATAGCCAATTATTAGTCATATGTAAAAAAAAAGTTATTTTTTTTTTTTTTTGGTAAAATGCAATTTTGTTGACAGATGTATCCTTAAAATACGAAATTCTACTCCCACATTAAAAAAAAAAAAAAACAGATTTTCCGAAAGTCGTATTTAATTATATTTTAAGTCAAAAAGTTCTCAAACTTGAAAATAAAAATTGATACATTTAAAAACTTAAGAATAACTTTAAATAGTCAAATTTAATAAATTAAAATTTGATAGCATTTCTTTAAAAAAATAATAAAACTTTCGCATTATTTTTATATAAAACCTGCGACTCCTTAGAATGCAAGGAAAAATTTTTACCATGGATAAATTTCACTTTCATTTGATTATTAAAATATGACTTTACAGAATTTTTTTAAAAAAATTACTTTAAAAATGCAGCTCAAATTTTATACAGACAACTCTAATTTTAAAGAGTCTGAAAAAAAAAAGATTAATTAAAAAAAAAACAAGACTAAAAAAGAAAAATATTCCACATAAGCCGAAGTTACTTAGCGTGTGAACTGAAGCAGAACTAAAAACATGGGGGAAGAATCACTCGGATCGTACGATCTGACGTCATCTGGAGAAGGCCAACAAACATCAGGGGGTAGCGACATCACGTGATTAGAAAGTAAAATTTATATCTTCGTATACATTTACCATAAATCTAAGACTGGAATTAATGTATTTCATATTATAAATACTCTTGGATTTAAATACGAATATTAATAAAAAGTAAAAAAAATCGGGATAATTATTTAAATCCGCACATTCACGTCAAATGCATATCAAACTTATGAGCTGTTAAAGCAATTTATCATAACTATGATAACTTTATTCTTATCATCAATAAAATGTCATTAAGCCATAAAGTTGGATGATTAAAATTATTTTCTCATGATGTTTCATTATTTTCAAGCACAAAAAAAAAAAAAAAAAAAAATTTACTGTATGTGTGATGAGGAAATAATACTCTTTTCTAAGAAGATATCCATTGCTCTCAACACAAACTTATTATTTTTACCCTCCCTTAAAAGAGATTCATTTAAATTAACACACCTTTAAATTCCAAGTTCACATAAAAGAATAAATCTTTATTTCATAGTAACTTATTTATAAGAATAAAAATGAAGTTCTTAAATTTCAAAGTTAAAGGTTAGAGAAATAAAATATAGATAACACCTTGTAACAGATAAAAGAGCTGGCTTGCTACCAAGAAGGGGCAAGAGATTCCAAAGGATGAACCTCATTCATTTATTTTCAGTTAGTGCCTTTTTAACTACATTATAAAAGTTTGATGTTTTAATCAGGCATTTATATTCAATTGAGAGAGATAATATCCAAGAATTCAACAGAAGACCATATACAAATATTCAACAGGGAAACAGTGCAAATTAACACATTTAAATGAAAAAATTATTAAAGCAGACAAGCAGAAGATATAAAAAAAAATGATTAGAAGAATATTGCTTATAAAATAAAGATATGATGAAATATATCAATATAACTTTTCATCAATGAGAAAAAGATACTAGTTAAATTAGTTAAGGAGTTCCCTCCCCCCTCATTGTTTCTTTTATACAGGCTCTCTTTCCTAACAAGGTTACACAAATGTTTATACAGGGTTATTCAAAATGATTCATCTCACTTTAAAATTCCATAATTTCAAAAACAAACTACACAGAATGATAAAACATGAACGCAAAGGAACATATAGAAATTTTATATTGTGAAAAATGCATGGCTTATGTGTGTTCTTTGTGAAGATATTTCACAAAAGCTGTTTCAAAAGCTTACATGAAGCTACCTCGCAGTTGTATCAATTGCAGTGAACCAAAAGACTTGATGCTTACACAACTGCCCACCTAAGTCACTTGACATGCAATTCCCATGTCTGATCACCTGATACCCCAAGTGATTTCTGCCTTGGGATTTTGTGAAAGAAAGTGTATGTACCATCATTACAAACAAATTTATGAACTTAAACAACAGATTTCATCATCTGTACAATCACTCACCAACAACATTTTACATGTTTGGCAGGAATTTAAACATTTTACATGTTTGGCAGGAATTTAGACACGATTTGACATTATACAAGCACCTAAAGGAAGTTATATTTAACACTTGTAATCAAAAAAAAATTCCATACATCCCTTTACATTCACGTATTATTCTTGTTCATTATTTTAGAAAATATGGAATTTTGAAATCGGATGAATAATTTTGATTAACCTTGTATTTCGCAATTTTCAACTGATATTATGTGCATTACAAAACACCAACAAAAAATTTTCTCCTAAAATTACAGAGAGATAATTTTTTTTAAAAATTTATTTAAATAATTTAAAGGTGCAACAAAAAAAACCTTGAAAATAAAACATATAACTCAAGGAACTTAATTACATTAAACATATTAGTTTTGAAATATTTATCATTTAACGAGAGATGAAGAAAGAAAAAAAAAAAAAAAACTTGGGTTTACTAATTAGTGAAATTATTCTTTTAGCTGTGTTTTGGATGTCATTAAGAACAAAAGGCTTTAATAATTTAGTGTAAACAACCATTAAGTTTTTAAATTAAAGTACATTAATTTTTACAACAAGCTTCTGACTAATTATATTGGTGAAAAAATGTTGTAAGGCCTCTTCAACGATTTAAATTTCATTACTTGAATTTTTTAACAATATTTAAATCCTTGAAAAATTTTAGAAACCAAACAAAAAACTTATTTATGATTTATAAAAATACCAAATGAAATATATAAAATTTGATGAGAAAACAAAACATTTTTAAACTAAAGAATATTTTGAATAAATGAAATAGGAAATCATCCTTAAATAAATTAGAGAATAAAACCAAATTACAGAAAGAAAAAAAAAAGGCTTATTATATCAAACTCTTAAAGTTTTATTTCTTGCTGAACCTTTCTAAATTAAAGAACAATTGAAAAAAGAATGGTTAAATCATAAAAAAAAATATTTGGATTATATTTAAGCAGAAAGCCAGATACATATTCCTTACACAGCCTCCAAATTTGATAAAATTAATGCAATCAAATATTCTACAAAATATTTGTACATAAGTGCTTACAAAACATTAATGCAATTTATATATTTTTAAATACATGAAATTAAAATACACACACAAATATATATATATATATATATATATTTTTGTATATATATATATATATATATATATATATATATATATATATATAAAGTTCATGGATGCAGAGAAAAAATATTGCTACAGTTATAATAAATTATTAATTCAGAAAGAATTTCTACTCCTCCAAAAATTATTAAAAGTAATTATATTACGATGAATATTTTGAAATACTTTAAATCAGCATCATTAATGAAAAATCTGACTAAAATAAACTCATCAAATTAGATCATTCAGATTAAAAAGAATATGCAGACTATTACAGTAAGCCTTCTAAACTCAAAATCAATGTTTATAACAATTAGTAAAGAGGTCAAGTCTGATTTTTTATTTCAATCAATAAATGCTGACATAACCAACAATCATGAAAAAATTAACTAAATAAAGTTAAAATTAGGTGTTAAGCTTTTGCACTAACATGAATTTTAAGTAATTTGCAACATTTAAATGTTCTTTTCCTAAAATAAAAATACATCAAACACTTCATTACACTGTTATACTTAATCACATACTTTAAAATATATACATATATTAACCTACATTTTATTTTAGATATTATAAAATAAGTATACGAACAATAACACATAAAAGTGTACCGTCATGTATTTAATAAAATTGGAAAAATTAGAAACAAAGGCTTCAAGCCAGAACAAAACTAAGGTATTAAAATTCAACCTACCACATTTTAGTTCATCAGATCCATCTCCACAATCATTTTCTTCATCACACTGCCAAGAAATTGGAATGCACTTTTTGGATCTGCATTGAAAGTGGTGAGAAGAACACTGACCTGGAAAAAAAAATTTAAATCAATTTTCTTGACAAAAACCATTTAATGATTTAAAAGAATGCTATATATATATGCATTCAATATTAATATGTATTAAGTTTTTAAAAATATAACAAGACTTCTGTATTCAAAATACATCAATATGAACAATATTTTGATTTAATAATCCTTCTGTAAGAAAGCTTCCTCAGTTTTTTTTTTTTTTTTTTAAATATCAAGGTATAAACATTTCATGGACTGTACGCAACATATTTATGAAAATAATTTTTGATCCTTCACAAAACTTTTTCTATTCATTTTCAAGAGCAGAAATCATCCAATTCCTTTCAATATAAGTTTGATGTTTAAATATTCAATATTTCCTAAAATCTAAATTCACACAGTTTCATGATTAATAAAAAACACACACATATTTATGTTATAGTAACATGATACACTTGAAAATCTAATATGCAGAATAATCAACACACTCATTTGAAATGACAAAGAGTTTCTAAAAATATCTGATGCAAATCAGACTTGACATTAATTATAGAACAGCTAAAATCAATATAATAACAGCTTACTACAAAAATTTAAAAATACTGACTAATATTTTAATCGAATATAAATACTTTAACAATTAACCAAAATAAAAAAAAAATGCATCTTAGTAAGTGAAATTACAAAGAAACTGAAAAAAAAAATATAAGCAATTAAAGTTCAAAACAATTAAAATTGTCACAATTAAAAAGATATAATACACAAACAAATACTATCTTGTACATTTAAAATAAACTACATCAAGATTTCACTTGACAACTTGTTTACATGTGGCAAAACAATTATTTTAGGGTTTAAAAAGTGGCATCTTAGTTCATTTCCAAATTCAGTCATTTATTTTTTTAAAATTCAGCGTCTCTTAAAACCACAACGTCACATATTTACATTTTAGAAAAAAATGATATTTTTAACATTATATATATCCTTTTCTTTCTTTGCACTATCTTACACTATTCCTTTGTTATTTTGAATTATTCATTTTCCTTAAGTTTACAATGATTGAATAAAACACAAATTTTTAAATACTATATATATTTTTCTAAATATATTCTGAAACATCAAGGTCATATTTTGCTGATAAAAAAATCAGATTTATTCTTCAAAAATTCTAATTTATAATGATTGCCAATGTCAACCTAGATGAAATGAGTGGATTTAAATTCCATATATAATGATTTTTTTTTTTTTTGAAATAATAAATATTCCTTCAATATTGATTTCATAAAAAAGTTTATAAACGAATTAAAAATACATAAAATCTACAGTCACAATAGTATAATTTAATTTTGGAAAATTGCTGATAAAAACTAAAACCTGAAAATATAAGAAAACTATTTTGCAATAGTTTGTCTGCTATCATGTTAAATTTCATAACATGAAGATAAACCTGTAATTTAAGTTCTAAAATATTTAAAACAATCATTTCCAAAGATATTTGGGGAAATTTTGAGGCAAGGAATTCAAATCTTAAAAATGAAATTAGCTGCAGTAATATGCAAAATAATTCACATAACCTATTTCGTGACAAATACATTTATCACAATCAATGCAGTTTAATAAGTAACATTTGTATTACTAATTGCCAACTGCATCTAAAATGTCATTATGTTTTAATATGTATTTTAAAATGTTGCTATTATATTGCAATTTTCCTATTATATTCATTGTCTCACTTAATTCAAATGTCTATAATACTAAATAAATTTAAAAACACAGTCACAGTCAATAACAAATTTTAAAATCTCCCATATATAATAAAATTGCCAAGATACATCTACTAATTATCCCTAATGCTTATATAATACACATCTACTTGAAACATTGTAATATCTTTTAATTCTTATTTTACTTCTGACAGTTACATTATCATACCTAAATGCTCAACAAATAATATTTTCTCCAAAAGTCTGCTCTACTTTCAGATTTTTCATAAATATATATTTCGACAATTTCAAAAACATCAAGAGATATAATCCCTAACTTCACAAGTAATATTTCTAAATATAAAATAAATACAACATGATATGAATATTTCAATTTTTAACTTACAAGAAAGTAGTTGGAATGCAGTTAATAAAAATTTAGAGTAATATATTTGAATAACTGTGTGCATACACAACCAACCCATTATAGTAAATTATTTTAAAATGTGTACTATAATATTTTCATATGTATATATACATTACCAATCAAAGAAAATATACACTTGATATTTAACATTTTTAATAGCCATGTTGAGTTTTAATGCCATTTCTTGTAACCTATCAATCAAAAACGAATAATACATACAAAAGTTTTTATTTGAAAATGAATTTATACATGAAAGTACAGATTTTCACTGAAATTTTAATACGTGTGTTTTGATCATAGGTAGAATTCCTTTTAAATAATGAATTAGGCGCGGAAAGGCATCTCCATTCAATGACACACTAAGTCGCTTGCATTTTTTGAATTATTTCAGAAGCCAATACATAATCTCCATCAGCATCCATTATTTATTTTAAATAACATATCTCTGAAGCAGTACCAGAAAATCAACTAATTACAAGTGGAAAAACTTTGCATTTTACACGAATTTATGCCGGCATATTGCAAGGGCGGCACCATGTGTAACCGCATTTTCAATGAATATTTTTAGCGTAAATAAATAAAATTGAATGAACTTACCGTTTGTTTGGAGAGCAAAGATTGTTATAAGTACAAATATTGTAATCAAGATATTTAGAGGGTTTGTAAATAATTTTAGTCCCATGGTGAAGAAATTTTTCAGGAGCTTTGAGGAAGCTCGCGCTACCGGAAATTTGAAGCTACGAACTAGACGTAAAAGAGAGAGAGCGTACTACGATTACCGGACTCACTTGCAGCATCGGATTCGTGACGTAGACAGGCCGTTTAGCTGCCACATCTTTTTCGAAGGGTTCCAGCAGTTGAACATACTCCCCAAAAAATATCATCAAATCTCAATGCAAAACTTGTTTTCTCTTTTAATTTTTTTCAAAAAAAACCAGATAACTTTTATTTTTTATTATAAATTTTTTTCATCCATTTTTAAAAAATTTTGTGCTATCTGGAAGAAAAGGTAAATATTTATTTTTAAATCGCGGAGGATGAAACAACGACTATTAGAAGATCCTCGAACAACATCACGCCACTGACAGCATGGTATGATTGGTCTGAAAATTTCTTTTTTAGGGGGATATGAAGGTGTGGACTGGGGGTGTGTGTAGAAGATCGTGTCATTGAAGCACAGACAGTGGGGGTCGTCATTAGGGGGCAGTGCAGTCTTTTCTGAAGTAGACTAGAAAATCTAGCAGAGAAAAGGATGGGTTTTTTTTTTTATCAACAAAATATTTTTCGGTCATTTCCCTCTCTGCAAGAAATTTTTGCTGGTTCATTGAAATTTAATTTATATACCATTTTTTTCTCATAATTTATTATTTTAATTTAAAATCATAAAGAAACAACTACCAAATAATTTTTGCAAGACATAAGAAAAAAAAAATTTCTTGCAAATTATCACCCATAAATCTCCAAAATATTACTGTAAGCACCTTAATTTTCAAATGCTTTAAAGCTATAGTTTAAAAAATACTTTATAATGTTACAGCTTAGGTAAAAATCAAAAAATGGGATTCGCAAAAATAATTTCCGAAGGAACAACCCGTGAAAATCCAGTAATTACTTAAATAATGCAGAGAAAAATAAACTTTTCTGTGAAGGAATATTTGAAAATATTCCAATTCAAAATTCTACCTCGGCTATGTATTCGATTTTCTTTAAATCTGCGAATTTTGTAAATTTTTTCATATTTAAATAAGAAACGTAATTTTTTCTGCCCAGTAATCGTTTTAATTGTTCTTCTGCATTAAATAATCTTTGTACATGTTTGGAGCATAAAATAATTAAAATTTTCTGCATTGTTAGGTGTATAATCTCCGTACATGTTGATGTATTTTCTCTGAAGTTGATTACACTTCCATGCGAGGGTGCCAGCTAGGCCAGTGGCGGTGATTAGGGGAATTTACCTTCCCCTAAAAAAAATAATTTAATCTTTATTCCATTTTAGCCGCCTGAAATTAGGAATTACAAACAAAACATTTGTATGCATTCTGTTGTCTTTATTACCGAAATACCAGTATATATTTCCTTTTTTTTTTTTTTTTTTTTTTCTTAAGATTATTTAAAAATTTATTTAGAGAAATATGCACTGCCGTGCATCGCGGTACAGTTGTTATGGGTTGAATATGTGGAAGTCTACTCCTACCGAAAGCACAAGGCTCTCAACATTGCGTTAAAACACAGACTAAACATGTGACTCCGAAAAACTTATTTTACATTGTTTTTTTTTTAATACTACTAAAATTAGATGGCAATCGAGCACCAGCGAGATTGCCGCTTCTGCTCCTTTTTTTAATAAATCGCATTGATTTTTCCAAAATATAATTAATCATATTGCTTTGAACACTTAATTAAATGTGATTTAGCACGGGCATTCTATAAGAGTATATTTTTATTTATTTATTTTATTTACATTTCTTATTTTTTTAATATTTTGTTAGCATATTTTAGAGTGTAAAGGGGGATTTGAAAATTGTGGTCTTGAATAAATTCACTGATTTGATTTAGGTAAATTACTTTTGGTGTTTTTTTGTATTTATTTTCATTAAGCTATATAATTTTTAATGAAATTATCACCAATCATTTTAGATTTTTCGTAAAACATCTATTTAACGACATCTATAATATAGTTCTTTTCATGAAAGTTATATTGTAAAACTTTAATTATAATTTTAAAAAAACAATTACGCATTCTCGTATTAAAACGAAACACAGGAAAGTTATTATAAACTATGATCTTTTACTTCTCTGTCCAAATTCACTCAGGAAACGTCGAAAACTTACTACTTTATAATTAAATTTTTAAATTGTGTGTGTGTTCCCCCATCAATTAGTGAAAATAGTAAAAAAGTCGCACAGTTTGTTTCATTTTAAGTGCCTCCAACTACGAGTATATGTATATTCTCATTTACTTCAAAGTTGTCGAAACGAAATATTTAGGAATCGAACACAAACAAGGAACGCTTTATTAAATAGAAAAATGTTTCGAATTTAATATAAATTCGTGTTCGTTTAACACTCAATCTACTTACGGCAAATTAAAAATTTAGAAACATCCAACTGATATGTTTTTTTTTTTTTTTTTTCTCTATACAAAGTTTAAAGCTCTTTTTTCTTTTAAGTGTAAGAGACAAAATATAGAACAGGCGTTGCGCATATAGAAAAAAAAAAAAAAAAAAAAAAAAAAAAGATTAATTCCAACAGAAATAAAAGATATAATAATCTACTACAGTGTTTCAAAAAGAGTCTGCTTTTAGACTGTTGCCCCCTGTTAAACAACGCTTAAACAAATATGATACTGATTAATTGGTTAGTTTTGATTTGACAGCAATCAAAAATTTATTGCAGCTTCGTTAAGATGTCATCATCATTGAGACATGGAGAAAAAAAAATAATACACAGGAAACGAAGCAATAATCAGAACAATGGGTTGCATCCGTTGAATCTCCAAAGCAGGCGAAGACGGTCTCGTTAGCCGAAAATTTATGCAGGTGATTTTTTTTTTTTTTTTTTTTTTTTTGATTGTGAAAGGCGTCATACTCATGGACTTCTCAGAAAAGAATAAAAAGAACCAAGAGACAATATCACCCCATTCTCATTTCACATTCCTAATTCGAGTATTTTTCGAATCACCTTTGTAAGTTGATTACTGTTTGATAGTGAAGTCAGAGTACAGTTTCAATTTTGGAACATTTTTATATTTGAAAAAAAAAAAAAAAAAATATCTGGATTTGATTCTTATTCCTTGACTTTAGGCCAAGATATTCTTAGTAATATTTTATTATGCTTAATGTTATGCTCCTTTTGTGATTCATTTTCTATTTGAAATTTTCAAGGCTTCTTAATACAGTATATTGTAAAATATTTACTGCTAAAAAATCTGCCATTTCTTCAATGTATGGGTTCAAATATTCTGCTTTCACGTTGATCGTGGTAAAAAAAAATTGTTAAAATCGAACAGGATACACTTCTTTGGATAGTTCCAGACACTTTTTTTTTATAATATGAAACATCTCAATTGTTCCTCTTTTTTTTGACACCATATCTCGAGGCCATCTCATTTTTTTAGATCAATCAAATTATACTTGTGACTGTGTTCAAATGATTTTTTTTTTTTTTTTGTTTAGTAATGTGTATATAATGGAAAACAGATATATTTCTTTCAGGTAATATTATTCATTAGTATAAAATGAAAATCTTGACTTAAATTTTTTTTAAAAAAAACTATATCTTAAAAAAGATTATAAAAATTCTCATTCATCTATGTTCGATATGAACCAGTATCAATAATTATGGTTTTTCGCAATTAAATTTTATGTTCCAATCATTTCTATTATTACAGTATAACTTATAATTTACAATAATTATTTTATTTGCTTACATGAATTCTATAACTATACAATAAGATGTTACCTTAACCATCCATCATCAGAAATCGAATTTTGTGAAACACCAGTTCACGAGAAAATTTTATGTATAAACCCTTGCAGCTCGAATGAGATGTATAGCAAATATATAGAAATAAAGTTAAGGAAATTAAAAATTGGAGAAAAAAAACCTAAGCCAAGCAGAAAGGACATCCAAACCTGAAATCTAACATAATAAAAAAAAATTAGCAAAAAAAAAGAGAAGGGGTAATAGTAAAAAAAATAAAAGATTATTGAGCTATATTGCCAATAAATATCAATCATCCTTTTTTTTATTGCCCCATTTTTTTCTAATTTTATTAAAGTGTTTTAATATGTTATTATTTTGAGAAAATATCGACAGTAAAAATACTCTACTTTTTCGAGAACTTAACAGAAAAAAAAAAAGGTAGCACATGTTCAAATGAAATAGACAAAGAAAATTTCCTTTTTACTTCATTTTATTTTATTATTATTTTAAATCTCAGATTTGCATGTCCCCTCAGCTTGGGCTGGTTTTTTTTCCTCTAATTTTTTATTTCCTTATTTTGTTTCTGTACATTTGTTGTACATATGCTCTTTTATGAATCAGTTTGTCCTTTTAATACTATGTAAACATGTGGATTTGTTCCCAAAAATATGCTCTGATTGCCTATAATTTTGTTCAATAAATAATTATTTTTTTATTTATTTAGAAATTATTTAATATCATGTTCTGGCGCGACTAATAAATAACTGCATATTCTTGTCGCAATTGATACAGCAAAAATTTACTAGATTTACTTGCTTTTTTTTCTCGAAAATATTCTTAGATATTAAATCTTTCAATTCATATATGGATCTTCATTACATAAACTTGTTTCTCTCTCTGTAAACTCCGTTTTTTAGTTTGGATTGAAGTCTGGAATGATGGTCCTCCCAGGAGACTGATTTGATAGCTCCAAACTAGGGATGTGCCGAACTGTTACATTTAAGTAAAAGATTCCATTGTATTTGGTCCAGTCTAGTAATAGGTTCCGATATCTTATTATTTTCAGAATATATTTTCATAAATCCTAAACCTATTAATATAAATTAACTTTAGTTTATATTCAAATTCCTCGTTAATTTTGGACCATATTCCACTTCTGGACGGTGACGGAAAGCGGTGACCGTTCTACGATGTTGCTAGGTAGCGATGACTGAGCCACGAAGGTGCGACTGTAACGTGAGGCGGGAACTGTGACTTGAAGCATTGAGCGTAATACGGTCATTACGACGGAAAGATACAATTACAAAGTCTATAACATCATACATATATTATTAAAAAAACTATATACATTTAAACCATACAAGTTTCGTAATTAAAAAGAATAAAAGAATAAGTTGTTTAAAGAAGTATAACAACGATATAATGTTGTCGTAATACTTCGATTAACAACCATATTAATATTAACCATAATACAAAGAACGCATTACGGACAATATTAATAGGATTTATAGAGAACATATTACAAACGGATTACGTTCAAAACACATATTATTTACCCTACTATATGAAATAATGGTCCTTACAGAACGAATGGTCCTTTCTGGGCGAATCAATCAATCAAACGAGAAGTGTGCTTCACCACGATAATTTTAGGTCAAAATTGTGTAGAGGGACGGCTACACTATTTATGAAATTAGGATTGCTAAGTATCACAAATGCAGAAATCTCTTTTACAGCAAGTAATGAGGGAATCAGTTAAGAATCGGAGTTATTTTCAATGGCTATATTTTAGTAGATGTAGTATATATTTATATCCGCGCGAAAAAATAATTTTAATAAAATCGCACATTAAGGGTCGCGGATCTTCATCAATGCATTATTTCATTGTTTCACCTTTGTATGAGTTTTCAAAGCAAATCTCAATCATGCGTAGGAATCACTCTTTGATCTGGCAGGTTCTGGCTCACAGCTGTGCCTGATCAACCGTTTTGATGGATTATTGAACGTCAATATAAATAAGACGAGGGGTTTTAGATCCGTCCAGTGATAGTTTATTAACGTCGCACTGAGAAGCAATACGAGAGCGACTGGCAACGTATCCCGTACATGACCACTGGGCTACCGCGACCGAATGCAGGATCACGGAAATTCCAAAAATTTAAACTGTACAATCGTGATAACGATGGGCAACCCTTAATATATTCACAATACTTATCGCAGTTGGACAAAATTAGTATCACTATTAACTTAAAGATTATGATATTAACGAACCACTTATTTAAATTAATATTTCATAGAATGTGCCAAACCAACGAATGGCGGGGTTGAAGAGTGTTTAAATGTAACATTTTCATTAAACTCTAAAATTAGGATTTAAAGAAATTCCTTTCTTTTTTTTTTTTTTTTTATCAATACGTATGCATACCTTTTTTTTAAAAAAATGTCAACAAACAACGTTATTTCAACTAATGTTACTTGATAATCAGCTAATATTTATCATAAATGCTTATTATAATGTTGTTTATATATAAGATCTCCATAAATTCTTCACTTGTTTATAATAATATTAATATAATGAGATTATAATACATATTAATTTACCATTTGAGGGGTATTGATGCCTCTAAAGATGATGAAAACTGAAGAATTTTAAATTTAATAGGTATTAAACCAAAGTTCTTGTAAAATAATTTATGTGCATCTTATTACTATTACTAGAATGAAGCTTTATTACATTTTAAACAGCTTAAATAGCCTATCAACTCAATAAGTCTCTCCATACCTGCTTTAAAACATTTCTATGTTATCACAGAACGTTTAAGTTATTTTCTGATTTTTTTTTCAACATTTTTTTAAAATTATTTTTAATCCGTAAATTATCGCAGCTGAGTAGAAATAAATACAAACGCTACTCACACAAAAGAAATACAGTGTCAGCACTTAATTCGTCTATTCTTAAGGCTCTCATCTACCTGCTTATTTTGATTTCGTGGACGTAATGTTAATCCATGGAATTACTTTCTTCCTCCGATTCCTAAAAATATTCTTTAAAGACCGGAAAACCCGCAAACGAATCATTAAATTAGGGGTAAAAATATTTTTAAGAATCGGAGGGAAAAAGTAATTCCGTAGAAGCATTCATTATTTTTTGCTCTTTCAGATCCATTTTATTGCATTCAAATAGATCGAATAGTAAAGATGTGAGAACGAAAGTCGAAATTCCATAGGATTAACACTACGTCCACGAAATCAAAATGGCGGGTAGACTGGAGCCTTAATTACTTTGAAAATTCAAGGCTGTGCTCGCCTAATGTGAAAGAACTGATAGAAACTTCGAATACTTTTCCAAGCAGAAGTTATTCCAATTTACGTATAGATTTACGACATTGTAATACATACACCCATCTCAAGGTACTCCATTTTTCACTTGAATATGTAAAGTTTAAAGGCCATTTAGCATTACAGTACAGGAGACAAAAGGTGGAATACATTTTACATCAGAAAAAAGGGATTGATTGAGAAATAAATTAGCATTATCATAAAATTTTCTATTTTCTAAAGGATAGCGAAGTCAGAATATAAAACTAATACCCGAGTGCCTTTTATCGTAAGGTATTCCGATTTCGATTATTTTCTTTCACAATACGCGAAGACCCCCTTAAAAATACACCATAAGATCTCAACACACAATATATTACCCCCTCCCACTAGAAGGAACTATTTTCTAATTTCAATTTATACTTTGTTGCTGAAAATATGCCTTCCTCCAAAATATACGTATTATTTTCAGTATAAGGCTATTTGCTACATGCATTACCTCTACTTTTTGAGGATGATGGCCTCAGTATCGATTGCAAGCCCCGGTTAAATCTCATTCCTTTTCAGTTTTGAATGTGGATTGGATGTTTAGTCGAGTTGTTTCTTTTTCTCTTTTTTTACGGTACTTTTTTGATTAGTGAATTTATTATACTACTTTCATGCCGATCGTTTGAATTAAAATTTGAATGGATTCAATAATTTTTTTTTATCAATGGAAACTTTACGCTTTTATTTGACTTAATATTAATAAAAATTCCCTCTGCATTTTTTTTTTGCTTCACTCCTATATGTTGGCATGTCACAAATCTAATTCACGTATGCGTATTTGCAGCTATGTTGCCAATTTCATGGTCAGACTTTTAGGTAAATGCGGAATTAATTCTTTTTAGAAAGAAATCTGTGAATACAGAAATGAAAATTTGTGTAGTCAATCAAATTGCATTAGATATTCAAATTTAAAGTGCTATTTTAATTTTATTCTTCACTCTCGAATGAAAACGGATTCCAAAACTAAGTACAGTGGATGAATTTAAAGAATGCTGCTTAACGAGAGAAATCTGCTACAAATGCTGAAGTACTCTGTACTATGGAAAAGTCAAATGCTTATGCGAAAAGCAAAAAATTTCCTTGGTAACATTTATTTTAAATAATAATAATATTGTATTTACAGTGTTAGAAAGTTGGATTTAAATTTTTTAACAGTAGTATTATCGTGTAAATTTCGTGTACATAAATCATTTATTACTTAGAAATCTTTAATTTATAATATATACTCGTATCATAATCAACTTAACAGAAAAATATATATTTGAATCCCCCTCCCCTCTTAAGAATCAAATTACCCTTAGTGGGGTGTAGGCCCACTTTGAGAAACACTGCTTTAAACTATTTTTCAAATGGCATGAAATATATTTTGAAATAACAAATAAATAAAAAAAATATCAGAAATAAGAATTCCTATCGATTTTTAAGAGGAAGCCACTGAAGGATTTTAATTGATTTATCAATGAAGGTTTTAAAAAAAATGATTTTGTAAGAAAAAAAACTTCATGCAATTTGAAAAATAGTTTGAGAAACACGTATAAAATTAATTAGACGCAAGTGTAAATGTAACTGACGCACTGTAATTTAAGGTTTCAACATGCATTACTTTTATATTTTAATATACCGATTAAAAATGCTGATTCTAAATAAAGTAATTTGAATGTTAAAGAATATTACATATATATATATATATACATTTGTAATCATCCGAATTATCAATTAAAACGCATTATGCAAAATTTTCGTTAATTTATTTGTAAGAAACATAAATTATTATATCCCATGCGCAAACTTTTAATTACTAGACTCTAAAAAAGTGTATTTACTGGGGAAAAATGAATTTTTTAAAATTCTTCCTTCAATCACTCTTAGTACTCCATAAAATCATTTTAAATATTTATTTATGCGCCAATACTTATTTTATTAGCTACTTCGATTCATTAAATAGTGGATGAAATATATTTTCAAAAAATAGATGTCGGGACAGATACAGTTTTCTGTCGCGGTTAAGTTCTCCATTTCATCCATCTGTCCTTGTCTGCATGTGATGGAAGAAAATAAATACCAAAGAGAAGAAGAAAAGAATACTGCTTCTGTGTAGAATGGATTTGAATTTCAGTTGTACTACTTCCGGTATTAAAAAAAAAGTTAATGCTTTTAATGCACCTGCACATCATTTGTTGTTGAATCTCGTATTGTAACATTGTTCAGTACACGAGGTGAACTACGAATATCACGAATTCTGACAACACAGGATAATTACAATATTTTTTTTTTCTAGAATGAAAGAGCGAAGGCTTTGTACAAATTTTTCTTATTTGTTTTCCTGCATTAAAATCAGTGAGAATTTCATTCATGGTTACTGTGCGACGGTATCCCATTACCGTCTCGTTCGTCTTCTAAAATGTTATCCTACTTATAAGATATTAATTTCAACTTTTGTTCAAGCACATTCCAAGTAAAATAAAGTACTCAATTATATTTAAAATATAATTTTATTGGTCCTTTAATAGGAGAATGCTCTCAAACAGTTTTCTTTCTCTATCCACAAGTACTATCAAGTTCTATACTCTAGCAAAGTAATTGATTGCCGGAATAAGATGTGAGTACCGGCCTGGCAGTTCCTTCGACAGCTTTGAGTCCTCATCTCACCAAATCCGCTAAACGCGCCAGAATACTCCGTGCACCTCATCACACTAACACTCTCTTTATTACTACAAACTCAATTAATTCTCAAGTCCATTCTCTGTCGCTTTTATACGATTTGAATTTATCTATTCACTCCACTTCGAAAGAGAAGTGAATACTTAATAATCCAAAGTTTACTTAATTTGCATCACCTTCCATTTGACTGGGAAGATGCTGGGAACTGAAATATAAAATAAGAAAGAGACCCCATATATTAATCGAAGCGAAAAATTCGTCAATAGTCCATGTTACAACTGATGAATTTGAAGTTACTCTTTCCTGTACTATCTCGAGGTGTCTGTTAGTCACTAAGCTTCTTCTGCGGTGGCCCTACTTAAACTACTAACCACTTTCTCACTATGCCATGAGGCGGCACAAGGCATTTGTACATTCTCACCTTGACACAAGACGACATTTTAGAACATGTAATTTCAACATGCTCGCAGCTATGCAAATTGTGAGTATTCTACGTTCTTACCAGCTGTATCGGTATTTATACCAGTATAGCTATCAGACGAACCCAGCATCAGCAGAAGAATGGAACTTTTGCGTAACCGATACACATGATATCTTGACGATTCCGTCTACTGTCCTATTCTTCTCCTGGACCCGTCTGAACTCCCTTGTTTCCATCGACGGCCCAAACCTACTGAGCTCATTTTGGATGAGTTGAGGACAATTCGCACTAGTAGAAGTATCGTTTTCTGGACACTCGAGTCTTGCTATCATTCGTCCAAGAGGATATTCGACAGTTGTTCTTAAATCACTATGTTCCCAGTCTAGCTGCATAATTTCGTAATGCCAGTTGTATCACTTCTAGTTATCATTGACTATTAATTAGTAAACATTTGAATTAACATCGTTATTCTATTATGTACAAATGGTATTCTCGTTTCACTGCGCTATATATGTTGACAAATAAATATTGACATTTTAAATGGTAAATTGTCCTGGATCATTTGCAATTTCCTGATCTGAGTCAAGTGAAGTGTGGTTCATGTTTACGCATCCTATTACCCCTTCATTTCTCAAGAACTGGAACAAATTGATCAATATATGAAAATAAGACTTCATGCAAATAATTACGTAGTTTCGAATTTATTCTGTGACATTGGACTCGTTCGTAATTTTCCCTTCAACTAATTTTTTGGGATTTTTTTCTAAATGTGTTTGAAATCAAAATTCCTCCCATTAAAATGAAATTTGTCTTAAGTAGATTAAATAGATATTATGAAGTGTAGTGAATATATTGGATAAATTACATATAAATAGCATGGGAGTGAAATGAATAGCATGGGAGTTAGTATGTTAAGTTGAAAATAGATTGATGATTGAAGCCGGATCTGTAACTCAAGGAGTACATACCGTTTCATCAAAGAGTTTTCAGATCATAACTAGAAAGATTTGATTTAGGGTTAAAGACTCGAACCATCAACCCAACAACTTAAATTATTCTACACTCTAGAACCTGAATTAGTTGGTAATAGATTAAATTAACATCCCAATCAGTAGATCAGACACGTTTAGGCAATTTCACCAGAAAGAAAGTAATGTAAATAATAAACATTAATTAATCATAACTTTGAAGATAATAAAGTGATGATCATCATAACTGAATCCCCCATTTTCTTTAGACTATTGATTTTGATTCTTTTAATTAGTTCAGTATAAGGGAAAAAGGAAATACTACATAGGTAATACAATTTATAACCAAATTTTTCAGTAAAATAATATACAGCGTTATTGAAATGATCTATGAGAATTTAAAATAGTATTATATATTTTTTTATTTTTAAATAATACACATACTAGAGCATTTTTAACATGAAGAAAAAATAAAACATTTTTATTTAATTTCATTATGAATGTTCTATGTGATTTTCTAAAGTCGCACAGACAATGTCCAGACGATAATCTAGTTCACCATTCTCGTTACTAACAGCGGTGGTGTAGCGTAGGCTATAAATGATCCCCGCCAAAGACTTTTGCATTGAACTCCCATCTTTTGTTCCCAACTTCAAATTCATCTTACCACCTGTATTAGTATTTACCAGCAGTATAGCTATCAGACGAACCCAGCATCAGCAGAAGAATGGAAACTTTGACTAACCAATACACATGCTATCCCGACGATTCCGTCTACTGTCCTATTCCTCTCCTGGACCCGTCTGAATTCCCCATAAAGTATCCCATTCAAAGTCCCAATAAAAAGTTTATTGCTTAAAAGCAATAAATGAGCAAAATCAGGTGACTTGGGTCAGCCACATTCATGAACATCTGACTCTGTAACACAGGTGCGGCCGAATTGAATCCTCTTTGTGAGGTATTGATGACCCATGACATTGATATGTGTGTGAATTTAGGGCCTAGCCGTGTGACGATCGACATATGCTTTCACGTGGGTTAAACTGACAATGGCCGATAAGAGCGAATGGTGTTGCGGGGGACAAAAAAGGAGTTTGTCTTTGAATTGATAGATCATTCAAAAATGAAAATAAATCAAAGGGGGGAAAGAGACAGACCTACCCGAGGTTTTAAGAAGGGAGAAAAAGAAGAAGAGGAGATTCCTGCCGGGGAGCGAGAGAAGGTTTCAGCTAGAAGTTGGAGGCTATTGCCTGCTCTTGCGATTTTAGAACTAAAATCGAATTACATTTGATATTAAGCTATTGGTGTCATTTTAACTATATGTGTTTGGATTTGTGCTGTGTAGCTATATGTGTTTGGACTGTGAGCGAAAAGAAACCCGGCGGAAATGCCTAACTAGAATATAATTCATAGATTTGTAAAATAAAGAATTATTTCTACTTAAGCTGTATGATACTTTCATGTTACCGCTTCAATCCACGCATTCAGGGGTCACGACGTTACAGTGGCAATTGGGAATGAGTTACAGACAAAAAATAACGAAGGAAAACTTTCGTAACGCTACCGATCAAGAGAAATTTGAAAACGTTTGAGGTTTCCTTCATTTTAAACCCGTTCTGGTAAATGCATGCTTAAAAATGAGTTACTTATAGAATTTTGAAATACCTTGCCTTTCAGTTTCAATGACCTTGTATATAAAACGATTAAAAATAAAAACAGATTTTCATTCTTTATTGACTTAGAGATTCTTTCCAAAAAGAAAAAAAAAAAAAAAAAAAAAACAAGCTTTTGTCCGAAGAGTTCTCTCAACTCTTCATGTGCCATTCAATGTGATATTAAGTATTAATTTTTAACTGTACTTGCCTCCAATTTTTACACATTTGCCTGTATAATCGCAACACGTTCTCTACTATAAGAAAAATGTTCGAATTCTGGAAAACAATAAAATACAAAGTTTAACGTGACAGAGGTTCAAAATCGAAACTTGAGAAAAGATCTTGTAATAAAATGAAACAATTATGGAGTAAAATCCTCAAACTTTATCTCTTTGTGAATAATGGATTTAACTGGTTAACTTACGAAAGTTAAATTAACGTTAATATGTAAAGTTTTTTTTAGTTAAATGTTAATTGCGCAGATTGAGACAGAGATTGAAAAGCTTAACGTACAGTAGACGACACGCACATCCAAAAGCAGTAGTGAGGCCACATAGTTGTCAGAATACATAAGAATAAAAGAATGTGTTGTTCTGAAACACCTTACAGAAATTGTGGCAACATGATTAATTTCAATACAATATATATATATATATATATATATATATATATATATATATATATATATATATATATATATATATTGAATGTAATGTATGTTTGGACCTCGTAAAAAAAGTTAGCATAGAAAGTTTGTAATTTTTGTAGGTTCTATTGCATGTATAATTAAAGACAACATGAATATTTCAAAAAGTTACAAATATAAATACTGTTTCTTCGCTATATTAAAATTTTAAACAATAATCACCTAAAAAAATCCTTTTCGAAACCCAAAGACAAATCTGTTTATTATAAAACATATTTCTGCACTTTTATAATCGGGCGTTCTTTTTGTACTCTCGACACCAGAAGTCATGAACATACAATAATTGTCCTTTTTTCATAGAAGAAGCCACGTGACAATACAGAACAAATATTGCAACAGCAACAAATTTTGTGATTAATTTAATTCTGAGATATTTTAAAGGTGGTTAAATAATTGTGAAAAATTTTTATAAAAAAAATTCATGTGTTTTTTATTCTTTAAACGGGACAAAAAGTTGCAGTAAACTCTATACCATATTCCTTCTATTTACACCAAGGAAAGATAATTTCATTCGAATCAAAGTTCTCTACATATTATTATGTAAGACACTTGCAACTGAATTAAAAGAGAAGCTAAGATCAATAATTAATCCTGAAAATTTCTGATGAGATTCTCAAATCATACGAATGCTTTGGCCAGAATAAGCGCGAAGGAAGTCTTTTTTTTTTTTTTCTCTCTGAAAGCGTTTTTTTTAGTAAGCAAAAAAGTGAGAAAATTATACACAACTTTTGACAAAACTATATTATATAAGGATTTGTTCTTTTTAAAATAATGTTCTAGTTATTGAGGAGTATTTTGGATTCAATGGCCAAATTACTGCGGAGAAAAAGCCTCCTCGTAGAATTGAAACCAAAAGAAATGAAACTTCTTTTGATTTCAAATTTTGGTCAGAAATTTCAGAAACCCAGTTTGCAGGTACTATGATTTGAAGATATTTGCTTATCAGTAATTTAATTACTGTCGAAAATACCATGGTTGAATACAAATACATAAATAATTTTAATGTAAATTTGAGAATATCTGCTAAAACACTTGTAACACGCTGTGATTATTTCTTTTACTTGATCGCTCCATCACCAGTCAATATTGTTACAAAAATTACAGTCCCATGTGTGTACAGTGAAAGCAATCCAACATGGCGGATAGTGGAAAATGACATTTTATTCACAAATATTCAGGGCGAGACGAAACACAGGAAGCAAAATTCGGACACATTAGCGACACAACAAGAACAAATACAGCGCTTGTGCAGATCAGCAACACAAACAGATACAAAATAGGATTGCAATAACAGTCACACACAACACTTTCACAATAACGTAATAACGTTCAGTTCACCAGCTTACCAGTAAGTTACGGACAAATCTCCGAAATAATATTTTACACTTCAAACGAAGACTACAACAGCCTCCGGCAGTCCCGGCAGTTATAGGACGCTTCCCAACGGATTCGATTGGTCTATTCGCTCAGGTTCCACATATTTCCGCATTTATAGCCATCTGTTTCGTCCAAGTCATAGAAAATTCAGGAATCCATAACTTTCCTCCAAATCGAGATATGGAAAAGATTCAAGCATTTTCGAGACCCTTCATTTTGAAGTCAGTCACTAAGGTTGGGAGGTCATTGCTTAAGCTTTCCTTGGTGAACGACCAATAACTGTAAATGTTTCTTTTCATTTATAACAGAAACATTACAAGGAAGCGTCATCGCTGATTCGTAACAATTGTCATTAATTAATAGTCAAACATAGTGATTGTCAGACAGTGAAGGTAACGAAATTATTTTATTCGGAATTACGAAAATTCAACATTCAAAACCTAAATCATTATATCTATGGATAAAGTTAATCTACATAAGTTCGAATATAAAGATTAATATTATAAATATTTACTTATATATAAGTCTTAAAATTAATCGGGTCCGAGACAGTTGTAGTACTTGCGTCTACTACCGACTCTCTGACTTTATTCAGATCCTCACTCTAATCAGTGTGGGTACCGGTCTAACTGTTCCGGTGATAACTTCCGATCGCTCTCTTTTACCACTAACACTTACTATTAATTCTCCGTAGTCTTACAAATTTTTATAAATACAATCTCCATCCTGTTCACTACACTTTAATATCTCATTTTTCATTACACAAGTCATGATTCATTTACAAAAAAAGAGGGTCTCATTTCAATTAACATCACTTGAAAGTTAAAGGGAAATGCGAAGGAGAACCCGCTATACACTGAATAGGAAAATTTTGTATTCAAGTTTTATCTGAGTAATGATCCAAAAATACTACCCTAAATGTTATTTTATATCTGGAAGTTACAAAAATTATTTTATTGCCACAAGACTTAAATCCTATTAAAAATACGTTGGAGGAATTGCAAAATTGAACAATGTGAAATTTAATATTTCTTCAAAATTTAAATTGAAAACTGATTTGATGAAAGGTTGAAACAAAACAGAGCATTCGTATAAAATGACTTTTGAATCTATGCCAAAGCACACACACACAAAAGTGAGATTTTAGTTTATATGCTCCCAACTAAATACGTGGTCGTGGTGACCTTGTAGTTATGGTAGGCAAGTCGCGACAGGAGTTGCTTCCATTACATATATGCTAAATGTGGATAATAAATAGCAAGACTCTGCTACAGAAGAAGTACTCATGCGTCAAACGCCAGCGACCGACAGCTGTTTAGAGTGAAGCCTTCTTTTTCGAATGCAGCGCCTAAAGCTTCAGTAAGCAATTCCGTACAGTCGTAGCTTTCCTTCGCATCAGAGTTGTTTTTTGTTTCGCTGAAAAAATTATACATGTAACAATAGAGCAACGGATTGTTGTGAAATTTCATATGAAACTTGGAAAAATCGCTACTAAACTTATAATTTATTGAAAGAAGTTTATGTGAATGAATATAATGAATTCACATCTGGAGCGCCCTTCCATGTCAAAAACGGATGTCAGTATCGAAAAAATCTGTAATCTGGTTTGATCTGACAGTCGGTTAAGTATTCGTGCGATAGCTGAGACTGTAGAAGTTGCATGCAAAAACAATTTTAACATGCAAAAAGTGTGTTCCAAAATAATATCTAACTTCCTCACTTTTCAACAAGAAAAAACTCGCAAAAATGTTTGTATTAACACTTTGAATGCCATTGAAAATGACCCAAACTTATTAGAAAAGATAATAACGGTTGACGAATTGTTGTTTTTCTTACTCATGATTCTGAAATGAATCCAATCTATTCACTGGGAGAACCCATCTTCACACCGAGAGCCGAAAAAAAGCTCGAATGAGCAAATCAAAATTCAAAGTCAATGATGATCGTTTTTTCCCCCCGGTATTCACGGAAGGGATTGTGTTACTTCTTTCGATATTTATGAGATTGTGATTATACGATCTATAAAAAAAAAAAAAAATACGACGCACCAAGAAGGAGTTGCCCGATGGAGACAAAAATTGGCGGATAGGAAAATTATGTACAGAATTAAAAATGATTAAAAGTTCAAAAAAATGAATGATTTATTTCAGAGTTACATAGTTACAAAGTAATGAGTTGTATAAGGTGTTGACCCACCTCTAGTCTGGATGCAAGCTGCCACACGACGTGGCATAGAGTGATAAAGCTCCTTGATGGTCTTCTGTGGTATTTCTTGCCAAATTGGTTCCAAATGTTGGAGTAGGTCATCAACATTCCTTGATAGATGCAGTCACCTTCCCATCATATCCCAGACAAGCTCGATTGGAGAGAGATTTGGCTGGCCAAGGAAGTGTTTGACGAGCTGTAAGACAGTTCAGAGCAACACGTGCCGTATGTGGTTTGGCATTATCTTGCTGAAAAATAAGGCCAGGATACTGCGAAAGGAACGGTAGCAAAACAGGTCTCAGAATATCGTCGACGTACCACTGTGCTGTAAATGTGCCTCTAAACATGACCAAAAGGGTTCGGCTATCGAGGTAAATGGCACCCCAGAGCATAACTCCTGGTTGAGGGCTTGTGTGGCGCGCAATAGTGAAATCAGAATCGACACACTGCCCTGGGCGTCTCCAGACACGCGTAGATTTCGCTCTATCATCCGTCTGTGAATGGTCATGATGGACACTCGAGTGCGGGTCGCACGTCTGATGATTGATAACGATGAATCAGGTGATGTGACAGCTGATCTGACGATCGCTCTGTCCTTCCGATCTGCTGTGGCTCTAGTCGACGGCTACCACCATGACGCTGAAATCTGCTATTGTTGCCAGCATCTTCTTTTCACCGCATTACTTTAATCCATATGACTAGTGATTCTCCAATTTGCCCAACCTGCCTCTTTCAATCCAATGGTACGATCTCTTTCAAACTCACACAGTTGCTCGTAATGAACTCGAATCCAGCGGGGAGGCATTTTTTCAGTCGTTGAAAGGTATCCTAAACCATCGCAATGCAACAGAAAGTTTGACCATCAGATTGAGAATCGCTTCTTATATACATCTGCTGAGTGCGCAGTTCCGATGCTCTGTAGCTCCCGCTATTCATTCATTGGACACCAAATTTTAATCATTTGCATGTTCGGTACAAATGTCTTTGCATACGAAATTTCATTACAATCGGGCAACTCCTTCTTGGGGCGTCGTTTTTTTTTTTTTTTTTTTTTTTTTTCTTTTTTTGTTATAGAGTGTATAATCTGTGTTCCTGATGGTTCTATTAATCAACATTTACTTCCTTCCCGTTTTTGCTGAAATCCATGAAAGAATAAGGAAAATATGACCCGAATTGTGGTAGGACAACTCCTTCCACTTTGTCTGTCAAGTGGTTTCTAGGCCAAGTGCTGCATCTTAGTGTTGGACCATCCGCTTTATTCGCCGGATCTTGTGCCATGCGACTTCTATCTAAAGGAGAAATCTATATTAAAAAGAACACGATTTGAGTCAATTGAAACTATGAAATAGAAAACAGCATGCGTCCTGAAGGAGCTGACAGAAGACTTCCAGTACTGTTTCGAACAATGGAAGATTCGCATCGAGCATTGTAGGGGTAGAGGAGGGATGTATATTGAATGTAATAATAAGTAAATATGTTTGAAATCAAAATAAATATTTTACAGTGTCAGTATCGTTATTTAATAACCACACCTTATATATATTAAAAATTGGCAGGGTTGTTTTTTTTTTTTTTTGTGTGTGTGAACGTTAAAAGTATTTAATAATTTCTTCCCCGAATGAAATACTAACATATTATTCTGTTATGCTGTTTCATTAGAATATTAAATTAAAAGTGAAAAAAGTAACTTTAAAGTGAAAATGTGTAATTTCGTAATGATAACAAAATATCTTTTTGTGTCACAATATGTTTTGTAGGAAATACATCGCCCAATACATATTACGTATCAATGATTACTAAATAAAGTCCATGACTCAATGCTGAACCGGATTTAGTCTTGAAAGGTGGTTCAAAATGTGAGGAAGTAACCCGTAATTAACAAATCACTTAAAGATAATTTATTTGCGTCTTAAAACTGACAGAGTAATATCTTTTAAAATAAAAGTGTCCTTCCTTATGTTTTAAATAGACAAAGATTCATTGCGTGGTTTAATAATTAAAAAAAAGTTCTGCCTTACAGGCTATCGTAAAGTTTTGATTATTACTAAGATATAGCCGAGATATCTGGATAAAATTTAATCTGTATGCTGATTGATCCTTATGTACATAATGTTGTAAATAACAGCTATTAATTTTGATTTGTTTGGTTTCAGGAATCTGTAGATTGAAGTAACCCGCAATACCATAAAGTTAAAATTTTTATCCCGGAATATAGTAAAACATAAATTATTATTAAAATAATCCAGATAGAAATTTAATTTCTATTTATTACACTTGAGATTTCTGTATATATTCATCATCCAGAGTTATACATTTCTCAGCGCTTTTCTTGAACTTTCAAAGGCCGTCTTTGTAGAACTTAGCAATGTGCTTAATTCCACAAGCCGTATTGCGGGTTGCTTCAATTTACAGTTTCATGAAACCAAACAGATCAACATTAATAGCTATAATTTTCAACATTATGTAACCAACGATCCATTAATATTCAGAATAAACTTTGTCCAGATATATCTGAGTTATTTTACAATACCCCCTCACATTCATGTTCTGTAGCTTAGGGAATTTGACCGTACACACACGCAATTTTGTGCCACGTTTGAACTAATGTGAATTAGTCTTCATTATAGTATTCGATGTGAAAATTTTCCAGACGTTAAAAAGTAAGAGAAATCGAAATTATTACCAAAAATACACACAAAATAACAATTCATTCAGAAAGAAGTATCAGTAAACATGAAATAAGAATAAGGAATAAAAATTAACTACCGCAATTTTTAGACAATTACTCAAAATAATGAAAACAATAAATGTAGAAAGAAAGCAATTTACTTATTTTTAAAATTCTTTAATATAAACTAAAATAGCTTTGTACTGAAAATACAGAACACGAATAGAAGTAGCATCGGAAATTTTTCATCGCAAAGAAATAACCTAGACATGCGGATAAAATTTATTCTACATATAATTGATCCTTATGTACATAATGTAGCTATTAATTACAGCTATTAATGCAGATTTGTTTGGTTTCGGGAAGCCATAGAGTGAAGAAACCTGCAGTATGGAGAAATACGAGAAAAAGGCTCTATCTGCTGAAGGCCTTTATAAGGTCGAGAAATTCAGGGCGAAATGCGAGTCTGAAGGGAGACTACGAGTATGCACAGTAGTCTTAAGAATAATAAATAACAATTAAGTTTCTATCTCAATTATGTTTTATTAATAATTAAGATTCTGTGATATACCCAGGGGTAATAAAAACTGTACGATATGTCTGGTTAATTTAATATAGGGGTTTCAGAAATCAAACGAATCGACATTAAAAATTACTTCAGTTTGCAACGTTATGTACATTAGGATTAATTACTATGCAGAATAAATTTTATCCAGATATCTCGGTTATTTCTTAGTAATAATTGAAATTTTACGCTACCCCTCTCAGAATTACTTTTGTAACTTCCAGGAAGAAGTATAGAATATTGTCTTTGAGAAAGGAATCAAAGGAACAAAACAAAATTCTTTAGATGCCACCATACACAGAAAAATGTATCAATAACAAATCTTTTGAATCTATGCGAGAAAAACTAGTATAGATTCGGAGAAAATGGAAAAGAAATATCTTATCTGTCTCGTAGAGAACGTAGGATGACGAAAATAGTGTGAATGAAAACGTAAGGATCAAAAAGTAAACATACACCTACTCGAAAAAGATAACATAACAATTCCAAAACAATCAATGGAGATAATGTTTTTACCCACGGACGCCTTTTTCTTCTTTTGTTTATTGTTTCTGTACACTGCCGGTGATAAAATTGTGTGTCAGGAAAAAATATATATATTTACTTTGTATTTATGAGCAATAATTGCTCAGAAACTAACAACAATTGTGTCAAACAGTATCTTTAGAATAAAGCAAGATAACAACTAAAATATTAGATAAAATCGTTATAAAAATAAGAGAGAGAAATCACAAGAGAGTATATACTTTTTAAAGTCATTGTAGATAGATCAGAACATTTTTATTTCAATTTTTTTTTTTTTTTTTTTTTTTGTATCGGAATCGAAAATATAATCATAGAACCTTTAAAAAATTTTCCATGGAAAGGAAATTTGTAACTACTTTTTCAAGGAAATAAAATATAAGTTGGTATTTAATAGTCGGATGAACTATGAAATCATTCAGAATTCAAATAGATATGGAATTAATTATTGTTAAAATTTTCCAAAAATTTATTAACTTAGAAGATAGGCATTGATTTTAGTTATTAAAATGAATTTATTTTATTAAAAGTAATTCGAGTAATTTAATCGAATAAATTTAATAGGAAAACATTTTTTCTGGCCCTTTTTTTTGTGTGTGTGTGGACGTGGTAGCCTAGTGGTCATGGTCGTGAACTTGTGACTGGAGTTGTTTCCATAGAATCGTGAGTTCGAACCCTGATTCTACTAAAGACATGCCATGTAACGGGGCTGATGTGCGTTAAATCTTTTGAGGTTCCAAACACTCCTGTTGACGTGGTATGGAAGTTTGGAGAGGGAGGTGCTAGTTCAGGTGTCCTCCTTGTCACTGGACCGAGGTACAAAAGTGCGATGTCCGTTACCAATAGCCCTCGAGTTGCTTCTAAGTGCGACATTAATAAAATCAATCAATCAATCTAGTATATCTTTAGTGCTATGAAGACAAAAATGTACTTCAAAGATTTATTTCCCGCACAATTTCCTATCAAATGAAGACTCAAGCTGTTAAGAAATTTGTTGTTGAATAAATGAAAATAAGCTTAGGGCATTTTTACTTTTGAAAATAAGGCAATAAAGAAAACAAACAAAAAAATAATAATCAATTCAATTACTTTTATAATTGTTATTAAATTACTCAATTAAATATAAGAATTTAAGTAAACGATGAAATATTGAGAAATGGAGAATAGTAAACTTTTACGATATTAAAATTAAAGGAAACGATAAATTATTAAATTGAATATATTTAAGCTAAATGTAATTAAAATCAAAGCAAACGATACATTATTAATTTGAATATTATATCAGCTACATGTAATTAAAATTACAGCAAACGATAAAAAAAAACTTAAACTTAATATATTTAAGTTAAATGTAATTAAAATTGAAGCAAATGATAAATTGAAAAGTGATCTAGTACGCCAAAACTGATCCACTTAAAACTATAGCTCCATAGATGGCTTATAATAGTAAATTAATATTAAAATCATTTGACCTAAAAACATTCCAAGAAGGAAGCCAATCTAAAAAAAACCTAGTTTGAAATTCTTGAGGCGGAAAAAAAAAAAAAAAAAAGGCTGTCTCACAGCTTAAAATTCTGAAAACTGTTACTTATTTTCAATCATATCAGATTTCTTAGGTCCAGTTTTCATATTGCTTAAGATAATACATAAATCGATAAATAAATAAAATACTTAATTTTTATATTTTTTTCACTTCAATCCAATAAAAAAAAATTGGGGGGAATTTATTATGACATATTTTTGACATTTGAGTTCAGTAGTGGTAAAAGCAGGTATCAGACATATGTTGCATATATTTTTGTTTCAATCTAGTAAAAAAAAAAAAAAAAAGCCAAGAGAAATTTATTATGATGTAATTTTGAAATTTAAGTTCGTTACTGGTGAAAACATACATCAAAAATATACATAAAAACAAGTTAAATTTTTGAAAAGTGGTCAGGTACGACATTTTTGAGTTTACGAAAACAATAGCTCCTTGAGTGGCTAAAAAGAAAAAAACTTGGAAAAAATTCCTTCACCCGAGGAATCATAAACTATTTGCGCAAATGGTTGCGAACAGTGGATTTAAATAGCAGATTGGAGTACATAAAATGCACAAAATCGTAGAATATAATAATGCACAAGTATGGGTAACAGCATAATGATGTTTTGATGTATGTAGAAGTGTTATGATACTTACAGGTGATAAAATATTTGTGTGAGGAAAAAAAAGGAAGAGCAGTAAGATTAAATAACAGATTTCTAGTGTACTCAGATGTTTCAATATTATTTTTCACAACATCTAACTAATCTGAAAGAATAAATGCAGTAAAACTTTAGAAATCTAAGAGATCGCTAAAATGCATACTTCTTCAAAGAGGAAGGAATACTCAGTTAAAAAGATATCAAAAAATCATGAGTTCAGAAGAGAAGCATCTTATTTTCCACAATTTCATTAATAAAAATCTGCATATTTTATAAAAAAAAAAGAAAATAGGAAAATGTTTTGGTTTCAGGACTTTTCTCTAATGGATATAAGTTTGAGATAAATTACTATTGAATTGAAATTTCTCAAATTTGTTGTTTTTCATTTAGGTTTTACATATGGGGACTTTAGAAATCTGATATATTTGTCATGTTAATAATAAAAGAAACTAATTTTTTTTCGAAACATTCGCTTTATAATTATTTTATGATAGAAATCAATAATTATATGACTAAACTAATGAAATTATTGTGAGCCTTCGGGACTCTTTTTAGAGAACTAGTAGTTGAGTGGTCATGGTCACGAACTCATTCATGACCTATGTTGTGTCCATCAAGTCGTGCATTCTAGTCTTGATACCACTAAATACCTGTCATGTAGCACGCTATTCTGTCTAGGCTTCAAATCCTTCCGTGGGAGTGAAAGTGAAGAGAGAGAGGCTACCAGCTCAGGTGTCATTCTTGTCACAACCGAAACCCAAGATGGCGAGATCCGTCGCCAATAGCACTCTGTTGCTTCTGTGTGCGAAGGTAATAAAATATCATTCAATCGATCCGGGTCTATTCAGAGTGAATAAAAACAGTCGTTGTCTTTCTGACGATACAAGCAAAAGTTATTCATGAAACAGCTAGAGAATATTACAGCAAAAACTACTGTTCACAGTAAAGCTGCAGTTCACAGTATTGCGGTTAACCAACAATACTAAATTCGAGAAGCCGCTTGAGACTCAGTTCTCCACAGTTCGAAATAAACTGATACACTCCGTACAAGCTCGAATTTAAAACATTCACTGACAGTTTTAAAACGTGAGTGGAACTAGTAATGTCATATTTTTATTTTCTGGGTTAGAGTGACTTTTCTTTCGAAATATTTATAGAGCTATTCCTATAGGTGCGACAAATAAAAAAAGAACACATTTTTGTAATTTTTTTTATAAGAGTGTAGCGGCTATTTGTATTGTTATGGTTCAGTTAAATAACATATATGCAAATGACGGTTATAATTGTAATGACAACTAAGAACATAAATGCAAACGACGAATGAGAATATTGTCATAAAAAATATTAACCTGAACTGCAAAACAAATGTAATATCTAAATACAAACTAAGACAAAAGTAGTTTTAAAATAATTTATTAAATGTTGTGATTAACCAATTTCTGGTGGAAACTTTCAAAACAATTTGGACATAAAGCAGATTTATCTTTTCCTCCCTTGCATCTAAATGACGTTTCTTTCCATATATTTTTTCTCTAATATTCTATACAACGTCAAAAGTATGTTTTTCTGTTATAATCAGCAGGAGTTGGAATTTTTTTCGGGGAAGTGATGAAATTCAGAAAGATTCGACTAATTGATGTTTTGGCTTGATGGATTAGATTCACAAATAACTGAAGAGCTCATAATTCTTGGAGACCTTCTCTATTTTTTTTATTTCTAAATCTTCACCGATTTTTATTTCGGCTGGAAATTGAATCAATCATTCTACAAGGCTATGACTGAAATTTAAAAATGGTTCTACTTTTTCTTTATTTTTTCCTTCTATTTTTTCTTCCTTTTTCCCTCCTCTTCTTCCTTTTTTTTTTGGGGGGGGGGGCATTTTCTTGCATATGAAGAAATAATTTCAAATACAAAGGTCCAACAAATGAAAAATTATCTTTTTGTATCATTATATAGTTTTACATGTTGAAGAGCAGTAAGTGACTTTATTTGTTTGACAAACAAATAAATGAAGATGGGACTGCGTGTTTTGGTGCATTTATGCAAACGATCTTTACGCACATGGATGAACTTTTTTCCTGTCTGCAAAAGCAATCAGTCGCTGGCAAACCACTGGAGGAAATATAAGTGAGCGCCATCAGATATTCGTTTTTGAAAAAATTATTAAACAACTTGAACAGCAGTTTGTCCTCAAAGGTCTTTTGAATCATATGGATCGTTTTCACTTCAGAATCGCCAAGCTTTATTCAAAAATCAATGCAGTATAAAACTACTCGAGCATTTTATATCTTAAGTTCTATATCTTGATGATAAATCTTGGAAAATTCCTATTTAGTGAATATGAGTCAGTTAACACATTCACGGACAGCACGGTTTTCGTAGTCAAATATTTATCCCGTCCGTAGGTAATGACGGCAAGAACCGTCATGATTATTTCCCTTAACAAATAAACGACAGCTTGAGCAGTCACAATATTATGTTTAAATATATAAAAATACAAATAAATTGTAATGTCAGGATGTTTGTCAGTGATAAAAAGTGATTATGGTACCATATACTTTTTAAACAAAGAATACTCAACAAAATAAAATATTTAATTTAACCTTCTAACTAGCATCTCCATCAACTGGATCTATTCTTCGATATTCAAATGAACCAAAATTATTCATAAACGGAATAAAACATCGTGTTATTCAAAAACGAATTTTGTAATTTCTTGACTAATAAATATTGTTACATCCGTTTAAGGTCTGCGCAATTAACAAGCAGATTTTTTCGTAGAGAATAGAAATTTTATTCTAAGACTGTATATCGTATTATATTTGTGAAAAGAAATATATTGTATTTACTCTCTTGTATACACAATATATTTCCTTTTGTCACAGTAAAAAATTAACACACATATAAATCCACATTAGAACCAATTCGAAGTTCACATACCTAATCATCGAAAGCAGCAATTTAAAATCCGTAATGCATATCGCATCTGAAGCATATATATAGTAATAAAACTCAGTCTCTCATATATAACCTCCTCAATAATCTTTCTAGCCCCTTGAGGTTTTGCCTCGGAGAATTTTTTTTTTTTTGTCTCCTCGGTCTGTCCCAACGGTATTTAGTATAAAAAAAAGTATTTCATCTTTTCATTCTTACTGACTAGAGTATTCTTCCCTTGTCTGTAAACTATCGTTCTGCCCGCAATATCTCTTCGGCTTGGAAGAAAATGAAGACCAAATTTTCGGTAACGATGTAATTAGCTTGTGTAAACAATAATTCAATTATAAAATAATCGTAACTTAAGTATTTGAATAGCAATTGTTCATATTCATGTATCCACAATTTTCCGAATGGTCGTGATATTATTATTCACCATTTCTTAAATAATCAATATGCATATTCGACATCAGAAAATTTCATATTTTTTATTAACTGAGAGGTGTTTTACATTTTCATTCAATATAAATGTTTATTTCAGTGAGGAATTTTGCTTCCTAGAGATGAAGAAATATATCTCCAATCTTCAATATTGCATCGGAGAGCTGATTATATAAATCTAATTATTATCCATTCAACGGGAATTCATAATAAGATTAATGAGTTAGATTGTTTAGTGAATAATTCTCATTCTAGCATCTATCCTATTTTTATACGAGTATCTAAATAATGAAACTGTTTGGAGAAGCAGTGCTACAAATTTCTGGAGAAAGACAGCAGAAAAATCCATAATGTTTAATGTTTATATCTTTTATCATAAGAAAAGATGCGCTTTTCAATAAAATAAATAAATCTGCCCTATATTTATCACAAACACAAGTGAAAATTCGCAGATGAACATTTATATGAAAAAAATTGCTTGAAAATAAACTCGATTACTTTTGTGTAAAGACTTAATAAAATATAGCCTTATTTTAGGCAAACAAGGCATTCCAAATACTGATTAAGGAAAAATATTTTCCAAAATTGCTGAGATTTGATTAAATTCTAAGATATGATTCTAATCCTCCGATGCCTACTCGGGTATAAAATTTTACTTTTATAAAATTACCGAGGATTTACGCGGTTTTCGCAATCGGTCTGCTGATGTGGAGATTATCTTCACTGCACTGCCAGCTGCGTCTGCAGAATGTAACGGTTTTAAACCGAATTACAGCCATCCAAACTCGACAACACAAAACAAATCAATAATGATAATATAGAAGTAGGTAATCTAAGAGCGGATGCATTTCAATAATTTAAAAAGAGTGGCACTGTTCTTTAAGTCCATTTTTAAGATATGATTAATGTTGATATAAAACTATTTCTGTACTTAACTATGACTATGCACCCTGTTGACTGATAAGCGTTTTTGGTAATCTGTCCTGTTGCCTGAGCACAATTTCGGACGCCGAAATTTGTCGTTTTAGAAAGACAGAAACTAACAATTTCAAATAAATAAATAAATAGATAAGGAAAAGAAAAAAATAATAGATGTATTGATTGAAAAGGGTCATTTGGTGTCTTTAATGTTCTACGATATTGAAAAAAGTAGTCTATTTTATAAGAAAGCATCTTTAATCTACTATTCAACATTACTCCACTATTAAGCACTTATTAATCGTACAATCCACTTGAATTCCATCCTCTAGTGAAACCTACCATCGATGGCTAGCACCTTTCAGAGACCGTTTGGACATCATCACTCGTCGTTCATGACTCATCGCTTAAATGTCTTTCAAGCGAAAGAAAAGTGATAGTCATTGAGGCGAGATCAGGGCTATACTGAGGGTGGCAAGTTGTTCCAGCAATGATAGATGAGAATCTTGATTCGAGCCACGTGTGGATCGGGCATTTTCATTCAGAAAAATCCCTGCTCTTTGTTTTTTTTATCGTCGAGTTTAGTCAAGGTGTCACAATATGTCTCGAATTTTTTTGTGCCACCCAGAGAAAAATTCTACTGCACACTCGCTATCCCACACACAACTGCACATGATTTTGAGGCTGAAATTGTGCTTGAGCTTCAATTTTCGAGGATGCTGAATGCCTCCATTCTATGGATAATGTTTGTTTCCGTGTCACATGAGTCATATGTCAATAATTTCCACACCAATCTAGTTTTTTGGCAGCTTTCACGCTTAGCAAGGAAACGAATCACAGTGCGTATTTCATAATCGCATTCTCAATTTGTGAGCATTAAAGCACAAGCGTGCAATTCGGACGGATGCTTCTGTTCCGCATTTGTGACGTCAATCAGATATTGATACTGAGTACATCGTGGAATGAACAGTACCGCTCAACTGTCACGTTTAAGAACGATACTTTCCTTAAAACACGTAGTATTATTCGTATCCGATACAGAAATATTTGATGGGTGTGTTCACTATGATACTCCAATTTTTTATGGATCTGACCCTTCGAAACTCAGTAAAATTTCTCAAGAAAGAATAAGAGAGAGAAAAATCAATTGGTTTTGTTCGATTTTAAATGATCGAAAATCAAATTATTACGAACGTGGAACGAAACCTTCTCGCATCCTTAATAAAGAAGATGAAATTTCTTACCTCTTTAACTACAAAATTAGATCCTGAGGAAAAACAAATATAATGGATCCAATTGCCTCAACTATCCGATGGCGTGTTTAATCTCTGCTACTTATATACCATACATAATTTTCTTCTAAACTTCAAATCTCTCAAGTTTAAAAAACTCGTTAATCTTGCCTCGTCTGAACTATCTCGATCTTTTCTATTCACTACACTTCAATATTTAGTAATGATAATTTTAAGTTAACTTTTTAAGTTTTCAGGCTTTATTATAATTAAGCTCTCAGCAAATAACATCAAAGAGAACCCCATAAGGCAAGTTGGTGGGAAATACGCGAGAACTCGTTACAACATGTATTTCTAACTGCATTACAGTGCAAATGTGGCAGAATAGAGCATTAGAATATTTCAACTGAAAGTCGTTATTGGAATTGTTCAAACATTTCTCTTCAATAAGAACGATGAACTCTTACTGTATTATGTTTTCCTGGCACAAATGCACCAATAAAAGGATATTTTCCTTATGAATAATTGTAGCCGAACAAAAAAAATTTGTTGGGAATCGCAGTTCTAAAAGAATGTTATTACGAAAGAAATTTTGAGAATATTTTAAGATTTCATCTGATTTAAATCACACCAAAAAATATAATACATATATCAAATTGTTTTCAGAAAAATATAAGAACAAATATTATTTTAGCGTGTTCATTTCTGTTATTTCATAAATAAAAAGGATGAAAATAAATGTGCTTTTGTATACACCTATATTACCTAAAATTAGTAGATGTCTGGTTTTGAGGGAAAAATTAATTGTTACGTAATAGTAATTATAAAAACAAGTTTACATAATATCTGAGAAAAATGCGAGTAAAATAAAACACAACATGACTAATTTTAACTTTTAGTAATGATATATTTCGTGTCATAAAATCCGGTGTTTCGTTTGTTACTGTTCTAGATGCAATCCTATGTTTCGTGATGAGCTGCTTCGTCTTTAGTGACGTTACACAAATTACTGACATATCTTCATCTGTCAAAAAGACATGAAGCAAAGTAGAAACAGTAAAAGAGCCATGGGGTAAAATATCAACAGCTATGTTGAGAACTCTTTTAGAGGAAGAACGATTTTACAAGAAAGTCGAAATACTAAGTGGATGTTTTCGTTCAACTTATTTGCTTATTTCAGATATTAATAAGTTGTGATCTTTAAAGCTTTAGGCGATTTCAAAGATTTTCCTTTTCCAGTTAGTTTTAAGAATATGATGCTTATCAGTTGCCCAAGTACAATTTCATCTATGGCGAAACCAAAATACTACTATTTAAGAAGTTTGTTAAGTTTCACTTTATAAGACTGCTAGAAGCAAATAAGTAATGTAATAGTATAACGATGATTAGATTAAGGTAGTATCTCCTTTATAGAATAACAAAATAACTGAACAAAATTACACGCACAAAAATAAAACAAAAAATGTTACACATATATGAATGCTGCAATACTCTTATATATATAGGTTTGTGTGTGTTGCTGGTTCAGCCTGTGTGTGTGTGTGTGTGTGTGTGTGTGTGTGTGTGTGTGCTGTGGCTGTGTGTGTATCAATTATATTTTATATGATTTGCGTTTCCAGAAAATTTCCACTTTGCATTTGGTGGCGAGGCAAAAGTGGGTTACTCTGGATCATTAAGTAGTCGTATATTTTAAAATAAACAATAAAAATAGAAATATATTTAAATAATAGAGAGACAATTTGCAAGGAGTTCTATATGATAAGTTACAATAACATCCATAATAAAGAAAACATAATATAATATATGGGTTTCTACTATTCTACTCAGCAAGCATATCGTTATGTCTTGTTTAGCTTTTACCATCGAGTGATAGAGAATAATTAGATGTGGTTCTTTTTAGATGGCCTCATGTTATATATGATGTAGTCTTGAAGGATAATTAAAGACACTGGTTTTGAAAAACTCAAGAAAGATGATTTGTTACAAATATTTGAATTATATTACAAGTACAGTTATTCAATGTTAGGTGGAGTACAGTGATGACATGCATGGTCGAGAGTATCACTCTTGCTATGCTGCTTGCACGCAAATCAGGGACTACTTTTAGATCAACCTCGATCTCCTCTCGTCGTGTATCTCTCATCTCATCAAAGTCTCAGAAATATTTTAACTTTGGACCATAATCGTTGAAATCTCGAGAAATATATGTAGTCTGTCGTCTGTGTCGCGAATCACTTGCCATATTTTGTTTTATCACGTTTAGGACATTTAGATGAAAGAAATCTGAATATGACATTATTTAAGTCGGCAGGTTCGAGCACATACCAATATACAAAAAAAGCGAGCTTAGGCAGAGAAAACCAGGTCTGTATGCACAATGCCTTATTGGTGACACGATCTCGTATCGTTTTGAATCACATTAAGTGACGAAAATGACACTAACCTGATCATCCTTCCTTCTTCGATTCTTCCTAACACGGTCGATAAGTGTGCCATAAAATGTTGCAGCAATCCGGATTAGTTTGAGAAAGATGTTTCATTTCATTTGGGCTACTGTGCATGCTATAACAAAATACATAATATTAATACTACGCC